>JBAMHZ010428031.1:0-11037 GCA_037177395.1 Alpinia galanga | reverse complement strand
CTGTTCAACTTATCACATAGATAGTCGAGGTGCCGCCTCGAATAAGTTGAACTTCCGTTGCTTTTGCTCAGCTTAAACCAGTTACTAGTCAAGGTGTCAGTTGAACTTGACTTGCGTCTGTTCAACTGATCACATAATCAGTCAAGGTGTCACCTCGACTGATTAGACAATTCTTCAACTTCGGAGTTCTCTTAACATAACCTCCATAGAGGTATCAATTGAGGCGCTGCATCGACTGATAAGTCCTCCAGTCGAGGTCCTCGGAGTTCTCTTAATAAAACCTCCATAGGGGTATCAATTGAGGCACTGCCTCAACTGATAAGGCCTTCAGTCGAGATGTCAACTCGACTGGTTCCCTGATTACTTGTTGTTTCAGTCATTCTAAGATCAAAACTTCACCTAGTAAAAAGTCTACAATATACCCTTTATCTGGAGTTTGTGAACTACTATTCACATGTTTTCTGTGCCAAGAATTACTTCCGAAATTTTCTTTCTCTTGCCATGCATCCGATCTTCCTAATCTGCTGGGACTTCTTCACTTGCCAAGAATCTGGCATCTACCATCTTGGACTTCTTCCTTGCTTGCAAAGAATCTGGCACCTACTATCTTGAACTTCTTCACCTTTCATCTGCTCTTTAATCTGTAAGAGTTCATTCACCAAGAATCCAGCAACTGCTTCCTTGGCTTCTACATCAATCCAGCAACTGCATCCTTGGCTTCTACATCTTGTATTCAGTCCTTGAGCTAAAAGGAATTTCCTAAAAATATATCTCAACCAACCGCGTGAGATAACACATGATTATCACTTACACTCAAACCTTTGTCAAACACCAAAACAATAGCTAAGCCTGATTGCAACAACAAAGTGAACCGGGATTCACTCTATGCTTTCACTTTTCCAAAAAGTATACCAATACTGTAATCAATGTCATCAGAAAAAGGATGTAGAAAGGAAGTCATAAGAAACTGTTGAAAATAGAACCCCTCGAAGAGGGTCATCATCAAGACTGATTTGAGTATCAAATTTCAAAATGGACTTATTACAAGGAATGATATTGTAATTAGAAGATTATTCTATGATCCAAATAGCATTATGCAAACGGATACTTTGCAACTCTAAGAATGAGGCTTACCTTTATCTTTGCTTCCTCTTCAGCTTCTGAAAGTTAGGTTTCAGTGGTTGACTTAAACTCAATTGAAGTGGAACCAGTGATTTTTTGGTCTGCTCATTGAAGATCTTTGCGTTGGAAGGGAAGTTTGCGCTGAAAAATTGTTGCTTTGGAGCTTCCAGTCTCTCCAGGATTCTTGATGTTTTCTCATCTGACAACTTATGCTGTGCTTCTGGAATTGAGGATTTAATCTTTGGTTTGGAGACATTCGGAGCTGAATAGCAACTGTCCAGATCATTTACAATGAAAAGTTTCTCCCATTCGTCTGCTATGGTACATCCATTGTGTGTGTTCCGGTTAGCATGCATTTGTCCATCCGACACTTGGATCAGTGGCGGCTGTTTTTGTTCATTGAGCCTATTGCATTCAAGGAAGTTTGAAATAGAGTGCGAAGAACTTGACCTGGAAAACATATTTTAATACTATAATAATGTTGTGTTTGAAATGCTATTTTATTCAAGTCAAAATTTGCTCTAGTTATATAAATTTGATAAATTTTATAAAATGCTTCTATATTGTCCAAATTATCAATTTGTCGCAAAACCATCAAAAACTTCTTTTACTTTTCTCCTATTCCACACGTTAAATTTTTCCACGACAACCAACACCGCATAACTACAAGGCAAGCAAGTAAATAAAGACATAAAAATTAGAAGGAAAATTTTTAAAATAGATAACAAAATTACAATCAAAATAAAAATCAATATTTGCCCAACATATCACGTGAGAACCATTAGAAATGACAATCAGGCTTAAAATCTGATTTAGGCCATGTATGGCTTGGTCAAATCTCGTTTGCAGATCAGACTAAATGGAGGTGGCTCATTCAATACATTAAAAAAAATATTTTAAAATATAAAATAGGAAAAAACTAAAATTATATATTATTTTTATATTTTTAGTATTTTTTTTTAATTTTTATTGATTTATTTATTATTTTATTAAAAAAAGCTCAGTTAAGCCTAAACTTGAATTGACCTGGGCATGAGTCAAGTGGGCCCGCGCTCGAGTTAGGCACCAAACCCAACTGTCACAGGTCTTATCATGCATGACGAATGATGGTTTATCACAACCAACGCATTACGTGTCAGTCCAATTGTATCAATTTATCACCTGTAATAACGACAAGATAATCATATTTATTAATTATAATTGATTTTATGAAATTTGATTTGGGACCAAAAGGAACCCTCACATTTTGAAAGAAAAATTAAGGTTGCATTTGATAAGCATATAAAATCAAAGTAAGATTAGGAATAGAATGGAATAAAAAGAGTAGTTCATTCATTTTTTGTTTGGTCATAATAATAGAATGGTATTACTAGTAAAATGCTTCAAATTATGCCCAATCTTTTGTTCATTTAGCTCTTTCGATCAATTAGACCTATATGGTTAATCTTGTCTATTTAGCAGTGTCTAATATACCTCATCCATTCAACACAGCTGGTTTGGTCAATCCACACAATATGCTCAACATGGTCATACATTCAAGATGCCTAATCCATTCGATTCACCAAATCTATTAGACCCACATAGCTTGATCTACTTGACTATCATGTCTTGTTTGTCTAACTAGATTGGTTTGACCAACCTAACTTATCTACTTGGCTCAATAGTCCCCAACTAGTTCACTTGGTCAACCCAATCTAGTCGACCCTGATCCACTTAGTTGGCTCAGCTCACATATCCCGATCAAGGATATGGCAAAGTAAAACATCCCCAAGTAAATAATATCTAAAGATAAACGCAATTACATCTCCTAGTGTAGGACATGTTTTGCTTGGAATCAAAAGTATGACTCTAGGAAATAAGGAATTTACCCAAATTGCAAGCTCTCCTTAACCAGCCGATTAAGCTTAGCGTGGAAACCTCTTTCATGTTGGAGAGGGTTGTACTCTCTTAGTTCAATCTGAAAAAGGAAACCCATCCAAGCTATTAACAAGAAAGAATATGATCCAAAAGAGGCAAAGGCAAACAGATCCCTACAATTCATCCTTGCCACTCAATATAAATATATCATCTCTATAAAGATTGTTATACAAGAAGTAGAATGATTATGTTGGTAGAAGCAATTGTTTACCTTTTCCAAAGAGGTTCTAATAGAATTTACCATGTCCTCTGGTATGGATGCATCACTGGCTTGAGCTGTATTGGCAATGGGCAGGGCTTCCTCGGATGAAGCAAGCCTCTGTGGATTGCATGAACTTTTGACGCACTAGTATAAAATTGTTGAGTAGTAAACATCGAAAACAAGAATCACTTGATTGTTTAAGCTACTAAATCCTAGCACTATAGATTGATCTTTGATGTTTTTTTTTTTTTGTGAAGAGAAAACACCAATAGTCTGCTCACATATTATATAGAATATATATGATTCAAGGCAGTTATAAATTTTCAAGACATTAAGAATAACTTCTAAGATTATTTATTAAATCCTAATTTCTGATCACTTGTATAATATTACTTTTCTTTTATAGGTATTGAAGTTAATTGGTTAATCACTTATCATGAAAGCACGGTTTAGAAAAGAACCATTTAATATATTTATATTCATTCCGTTTTTATGTGTGTGGATGGGTATATTTCGCTTGTTCAGCACAAATCCAATTAATATAGTTATATTCATTCGCCCTTTACGAGTATTCCCCCTTTACGTGTGGATGAGTATATTTCCATTGGTTAGCTTAAGTTTGTTGGTACAATCAATCTCTAATAAAGGTTGACCACGTTCAACTAGAGCTCGAGCTGAGTTTTGATAATTGAAGATTGTTGATCAAGTGTAATTAAATTTAAATGATATGTGATGGTCATGATTGAAGAGAGAGATAATTGGTGTAATCATCATTGGGTCAAGTTAACCATAATGGATATAGGATTCAATGGAAGGTAGTTGAGAAAGAAATCAAGTAGGTCAAGGTTGACTGGATACTTAACAACTAGAAAAATCTAAGTGAGTCACGTTTGACCAAACACTTGGCATGAGATAAGGAAAATTCAAATGAGTCATGGAGGATCAGACACTCATAGTCAGAAGTCTAATAGGGCATTGGCAAGTGAGAAGTCCAAGTGGATCACGATTGATCGGACACATGAGATGAGAAGTCTTAACAGATCATAGGTGACTAAATGTCAGGCAAGTGTGGAATGTCCTAACAGGTCATGGAGGATTGTATGTTAGATGAATGAGAAAATCTTAATAAGTAACTAGATGTTAGGTGAATAGAAAAGTCCTAACAAGTCAGGATGAACTAGATGTTAGATAAGTAAGAAAATTCTAACAAATCTTAGGGACCATATATTAGGTGAGTGTAAAAGTCTAAATAGGTTAAGAAAAATCAAAGTTGACCGAATGTTAGGCATGAGAGTGAAAGTTCAAACAGATTAAGGAGGACAAGATGTTTACTGTCGATAAAGTTCTGGCAGGTCAGGGTGATCAGATGCTGAACATGTGAAGTCTCGACAGGACAAAATAACCCGATGCTAAGCAGGTGAAGTCTTAATAGGTCAAATGATCGGATGCTAGGCAGATGAAGTCCTGACAGGTTAAACATGACTGAATGTTGGGCAAGAGAAGTCCTCGTAGATTTAGGTCAACCAAATACTAAATCAAGTAAGAGTTAGATTGAGTTAGGATGAAAGTGAGATATCAATCGACTGACAAGGTATATCAGTCGATTGATAAACCCTAAATCTTAAACTCTAAGTTCAAGGGTTTGAGAGAGTTTTGGGTGAAAGTAGTCGACTGTTAAGGTTAATCCAATGATGAAGGTGATCAATCGATTGGTGTTACTGTAGCAGAGCACAGAAGATTCTGTAGTCGACTGAAAGATTTGACTAGATAGATTCCAATCGACTGAAGATGAATAGCAATCGACTAATGTTAATGTAGATAGAGCCATTAAATTGATAGGTCAGAATAATGTTTGAATCCACAATAGATTCGACTAATAGCAGAAGACAATCAACTGATTGACGAAAATCAACCCGACAACAACTCTATAAAGGAGGGTTTCATGATCATTTCAAAAAGTCAATTCTTGGAAACTTTAAAGGGGAAGTTTTGTTGTATTCTAGACCTTCAAGAAGCATTTCAAAGCAACCAAACTATGATCAAGCAAAGATTATATTGTGTAAACCGTTGTTCACTTTGTATTTAGTTTTACTTTCATTGAGTCATTGTATTTGGTTAGATGTGATTGTAAAGAACACGTAAGATGAATCTCCACCTCCGAAAGGTGTTCGGTAAGAAAAAAAGGATAGTAGAGCTATCGCTAGAAGCTAGGCCGTGGAATAGAAATCAAAGATTCCGAACCATGTAAAAACTTAGTTTGTTGTGCTTATTTTGTGTTATGTTTTTATTCTTATTTGAGCTACGCATTAATGCTTTATATATGAATACGCAAATGATGATTAAGGACTAATGTTATTCACCCCATCTCTAGCGATGTCAAAGTCCTAACAAAGTTCAACACATTAATTAATTAAATAATTTCTCTTTTGACATGGGCATGATATAAAACATGGAGCTCCTGGTTTTAACATGTGTTGAATTTGATTGGCTAACTACTAAACTCAAAAGCTCAACGTGTTAAAAATTGACTAATTAATAAAATGAAATAACACACTTGTCCGTAATGAGCTTGGAGCATCCAAACTTCTACAATACACAAGTCAAGTTTTCTTATTATCTGTTGATCATCAGGTAAGCAGATGAGCTAGCTAATTGCAAAAGAAATGAGCAATTAGAGCTGAAATTTACCCTTAAAAGCATTGGACCTCCATCTGAAGGTTGAAGAATGTAATAGCAAAGAAAGGTACCATCTAGCATAGTCTCTGTATTGCAAGTTGAAGAGCAAACAAGGCCCTGGTCTAGAAGAAAAAGAGTTCTACAAAGCCCGTGGAAAACTGTAACATATACTAAATGAGAATTTGCTCACAAGCAAGAACACTCAAAGTAAGCACACTCACCCAGAGCGTTCAAATCTTCATTATCAGATTCATCTGAAGAAGATTCAGTTTCATGACAAGATGGAGTTACGTAAAGGGAGTTACCCATCATCAGACCTGTTAAACAATAATGGTAAAGATCCGTCTCGGAAAATGAAGTAAGCTCAATGGAAAAATTATGGATGACTAGAATATCTTATTCCTCGTTTTTAAAAAGTTGCATATTGAAATACTTAATAAACATATCCACATGCATAAAATAATTTAACAATTGAATCAAGAAGAGAAGTTTGTCATTGTTTGAACGGGATAAGTGTGGTCAGGCAAAATACTATCTAGTTCATGGCATTGTAGATTACAACACCTAATATCCAGATTCCTATTCATAGATCAGAAGCAAACTATTGCATTAAGCAGAGAGAAGTGAGACAGTGTTTGAACTATCTAACAAATGCAGTCAATGTAAATGGACGATTAGTTTTGTGCATGTTTAATCTAATTAACAATAACAATTGTCATTAGGCATGTCCAAATTTTATAGACTAGCAGGGGTTACCTTCATTTAATGAGGCTAAGTTGGTGCGTTCAATAATCCTGAAAGTTAGAGGTGTAGAGACACTTTGTGGAATTGGACAACCTTCAAAGGATGGTAAAAAAAGAACAGCTTGTTCACCAATTCTTGCAACATTGTCTATCAGATCAGATGCCCCTAACTCCTGTTGGTTCAGTGGACAAAAATAACTTGTCTTACTGTCAATGACAGTGTCAATAGGATAACCATGACACCTGCATGTCTGTCTCAACAAATTTGATGACAGAATGGTAAAGTTCGTAAGTGAAATATAAAATACTGAGAGTTGAGTAAAAAAATTTTGATTTTATGGAACAAGTGTGCATTATATGAGCTTAAAAACAAAATATATAAAGATTCTAAGTAGGATTGGAATAACAAACAGTCAGTCAAGTCTTTTGGAGTATAAATTAACTATTTTATGGTTTTGTAGCTCAAGGAACCAAGCATGTGATAAATCATCTGGAACGTATGTACACCATTATATCGACCTAGAGTTGAGAAAAAGGACTAAAAAGTAGGTTTATGGATCAGAATAGGCTAATCATCATCACAAGCCATATATGTCCTAATAACTTGGGATCGACCACATGAATCTTATTACTTCATTGAGCTCTATGCAAATCTACTCGACTAGTAATAGCAAAGTCAATTAAATTATTTTTCACTTCAATAACTAAGTTTTCTTTAATGTCCATCGTATCTCCCCATCAAGTCCATAAGCCAACATCAAATTTGATAATAAAAAATATTTATATATAAAATAAGTACTAAATGAAAAATAAGAATATAAAAAACTAACATGGTAAAATGAATACTTACTGTATATTTTTTGAAAAAAAAAATTAAAACTACTACAGTTAAAGCTTTTAGATTTAGATAAGAAATCAAGGGGTTTTTTGTAAAAGGTTATGAAAATGGTATATGGGCCAATTTTCACCCACAAATCGATTGATGAGTCAAACTCAACTCGACACATGAGACATGCTTGACTTAAAATATAGATCATGCTCGACTTGGCATTGTCGGTATTCATTTTGTTTTTATCATGAACAATAGGCTAAGAAACTCATGCTTGGCAACCATAAACTTTTGGTTTAGGCCATTCATGATCAAATCAATTTGACATCACTAGTTACATCTTTCCTGGGAGCCTTAGCACAACAGTAAAATTGTTACCTTGTGACCTAAAGATCACATGTTCAAATCTTGGAAATAACCCCTTGCAAAGTAGGATAAAGCTGCGTACAATAGATCCTTTCTCAAAACTCCACATGACAGAAACTTCGTGCACTAGGCCACTTTTTTTTAGTTACATCTTTCCTGCTAATAAATCCAATCCTTCTAATTATAAAATCCATTTGTTGTCTTTGAGCAAGCCACCATGTCTATTTTATCATTATATCATTTATTCAAATTGCACTTAACTATAGTATTTTTTTTTCATTTTTTCACTTAACTATTTTGGGATAGTAGTATTTTTTTTCCCATTTTCCTTTTCTAATAATTTCATATATTAATGTTAGTATTTCATCTTTGTTATATAAACATTTTGCATTGCTTTATAATAATCCAACATGTTGGATCATGAACAACCAGCTAGAGGGGGTGAATAGGTGAGCAAAAGTATAAACAAGAAATGCATTGCCAACATGACTATTTTACATTGATCCTCTCCTACTCTAAAGCCTATTACATATTAAGTAAGTCACCGAAAAGAATGGTACTAATCCATCCCTTACCATGAGGAAATAATGTAAACCTCTACAAATCATGTTTTATAAACTCTAACACCTTGACCTAGGTGACATAATTTTACAAGTGGTCCTCCAGCATAGAGATGAGAATACAACAACAATAATAATATTTTATCCCACTAGGTAGGGTTGGCTATATGGATTTTTCAACGTTATTAAGCTCTATTCTCTACTAAATCATCATCTATATTTAAATAAATTATATTTTGTTTTATCATTGCTAACTAAGTCTTCTTTAATTTTACTCTTTCTCATTTAATTTACATATTTGTGATAGTTTTATATCGCCTAAGTAAAGTATTTATCGATCGTTTAAGTACATATCCTTACTATCTTAAAAGTATTTTTTAGAGATTTCTATCAATAGATGCAACCCTATCTTTCACTCTAATATTCTCATTTTTATCTTATCCATCTTCCTATGTCCACATATTCATCTTAACATCCTCGTCTCTGCAATTCTCATATTCTGCTCATGTATTCAAGTTATAGTCTAATATTCAACTTCATATAATATAACAGGTCTAACTGTCTTTTTTGTAGAACTTCCTTTTAAATTTTAAAAGTACTTGACGATCACAAAAATACATGTTGTTCTCCTCTATTTCAACCATTCGATTTGTATTCTATATAAGATATCTCTCTTAATCCCTCCATCCTTTTGCAAAAATGATTCTACATATTTAAAACTTTCGATTACAGACAACTCATTAACTTTCGGTTACGAATAGAAAAATTGTTCATTAGTTAATTATCTTAATTTAACTTAACTCACCAATCAACTAGAATCACCTCTAGTCGATTGGAGGCCTAACTATGATTATCCTAATGATCGAATCTTTATATAAGATGAAATCTACTCTTCCCCAAGGATAAAATCTTAGGATTGGTGAATGAGGCTAAAGGGGGAGTGAATAAATGGTCATTCATTTTCGTTTGTATTAGTTTACGATTTAAGATACCACAGTGGAATATATAAAAAATTAACTCAACAACTCAAAAAACAAACATAAATAAGAACAATACAAAACATACAAAGATTTATGTGATTTAGAACCTCATTCCTATTCCACAATCTATAATTCATCAGTAGATCACTTTTGAAATTATCATTATCTTTTCTTCTCTTTAGATTAATCTGGTCGTGACCGATCCCAAGCCTGTACGAGAAAGGGAGAGGGTTGCGTTAGTTTATCAGTCAGCGTTGAACTTCGGTAAATTTTAATGAATGAATCTATCAAGATATTGTGCTAATGTCATGTTGTTCCCTAAAAGGAATATGTTGTGGGATTCGACTGTAACATCTCAACAAGGACCGTTACATATTGAGTATAGTGTTAAATATGCAAGAGTTCTCGCACTATAAGTTGGATAAAAATAAATATTATAAAAAAACTGAATGTTTGCGATTTGGAATATAGAATATATGAATGCTCACTGGTAAAACAATAGAAGTAGTAGATATTATGATTAGAAGAAGAATTAATATTCTATATTTACAAGAGATAAAATGGATAAGAGAGAAGGCAAAGATGACAGAGAACACAGGTTTTAAGTTATAGGTACACAAGAAAAAGTAGCATGTAAAATGAAGTAGTTTGAGTAATTAGAAAAGGGGATAGAATTATAACTCTCAAGATAATGATAGCGAAAGAAACTATTAAAATAATTAGCATATATACACCTCAAGTTAGATGAAAATACTACAATTAGATTTTGAGAAGATTTAGATGAGGTATTATAAAGAATTCTGCCAAACGAAATGATTTTAGTAAGAAAAAATCTAAATAAGCATGTAGGAGTAAAAAATATGAAATATAATAGAGTGCATGAGGGTTATAGGCTTGGAACAAGTAATGAAGAAAAAAAAACTATATTAGATTTTGCAATAGCATATAAACTTATACTAGCTAATATAATTTTAAAGAAAAGAGAAGAACATTTGATCATATTTAAAAGTGGGAATAATAAGTCGTAAATTGATTTTCTTATGGTGAGGAAGAATGATAGAAAGATTAGTAAAGATTAGAAAGTTATTCGTGGAAAAAATTTAACTAGGTTGGTAGTGTTAGATATGTGCTTTAAATATAGTACTAATAAAAAAACATGTATGACTTCTAGGATTAAATGATGGAAGTTAAAAAATGAGAAGCAAAATATATTTAGAGAGTAAAAGTACAAATATTAGAAGAGATACATAATGACACAAATACAATATAGGATAAGATGACATTAAAATTAAAAATGATAGTTAAAGCTTTACTAAGTGAGTCAAAAGAAAGTGCACTACTAAGTAAAGAATTTAGATAGTGAAATGAAAAAGTATAAGAGAAAGTGAAAGAAAAAATAAAAAACCTATAAGATATTATATACTTATAAGAATGAAGAAAATTTTAAAAAGTATACAATGACTAAAGAGACCAAAAAAAATAGTGAGGTTAAAAAATGAAACTTTTGAATGCATATATCGACAATTAGATACAAAAGAAGGAAAAAAAGATATTTATAGAATAGCTAAAACTAGAGAAAGAAAGATTAGAGATCTTACTCAAATAAAATGCATTAAAGATGACAATAATAGGATGTTATTGA
>JBAMHZ010428023.1:0-11039 GCA_037177395.1 Alpinia galanga | reverse complement strand
AGCCAAATTATAACTCAATAAGACTGGTGAACCCTAGGGGATCGGCGCCGAAGGAATCCCGATCAAATTTTGGCCGAAATTCGACCGGAAACGGCCAAAATCGTGGCCGCCAGTGGCGTGGCCGCCAGTGGCGTGGCCACTGGCTCCGTGATTCTGACCAACGATCGGCCGAAAAATGGCCGGGCACGGTGTCCGGCCATTCCCCGGCCAGTCGTCGACCGGATTGCGGCCATCGCCGACAGTGTCGAGGAGCAGGATCGCACGGGTGGAATTGTCGCGTACTCGACGCGCAGAAAAAGACGCGCAGCATAACGAACCCGAAGTAATATGTATGTGTTCATATATATGCACATATTCTTTTTTTATTATTTAAATAATGACACTACTAAATAACTGCGTGATTTTGATATGATTTATCATGTGATGGTTTTTCTCAAAAAACCAAATCACTTAGCATCCGGTTGGCACTTCAGGTCAGTTAAGTCAACGACTTGATGTCATTTAAGTATGTTTTCAAATGACCCTGCAGCCATACCCGTCTAGAGCTGTAAATGATCAGCCATAGTAGGTTTGCTGAACAATCTTTGTGGAGCTCAGTTTGTTCGCATCCATTATATAACAAGTACACACAGTTTAATGAGTACAAACAAGCGCCATCCAAATCCCAAGACCAAAAAATTGTATTTGATTCTGTTGGGAAATAAATAAATAAATAAGGATCGACCCAACTGAAATAAAACATATACACCCTGTGCAAAGAACATGCAGTAAGAATTGAACCAGTGCTCCCAGAGCTGAATCATGAATGCTAGAAACTTTCAAAAAATAACACATACAAAATGAACCCAAATGGCGGAATTGCCCATCGACGAGTCCCACGGCTTCAATTTGGACAAGTAAAAAACTATATATATATATATATATATATATATGATACACGACTGCTCATCCCAATCTAAAACACTGATTTATATCTGAGGTTTCAAGTGCAATACAGGTGAGTAAATTCAGTGGCTCCGTGCTCTGTTGAAATGAAAATCCAAGGCTGGCATAAGTAAATTGGCAAAAGAAAAACATGATTGCAAGAAAAAACACAACTGACTACATGGCCAGCTTGTTTAACATCAGGAAATTATTACACCATGATATATTCATCTTCCGAAAGTGATCAACCCACGAGCATGGAAGAGACATTCTTGATGCAAGCTGCCTAAATCAACTGTTTGACATGCAAGACAAGCTCACGCCTACTTGCCAGGGTAAAGAACTACAATTATTCCTTGGTAATTTGTTAGACATGCAACTTCCCAACATTTAATAAGAACCTCAAACATGCAGTGGGCTGACACCAGTAGCCCAACATTTCACCTCTCAAGCTCAGAAAACATGCAAACAATACCTCCAACCGTTCAAGGGTTCTCTGAACAACATGCTTAAGTGGGTCAGGAAGCCTACACATGGTTAAGTTAGAAAACTCTTACATAAACTGGAAAAGAAAGAATGGAGAAGATAAATTAACCTGTCACTAAAACTACAAATCACAAATCCTGCACAAAAATATGCAGAAGAAACTGCTCGGGTACACAGACTGTGCAATGAAGAAGAAAGATAAATGAACCTGTCATTCTAAAACTACAAATCACAAATCTTTCTGTACAAATATATGCAGATGAAACTGCTTTAAAATGTCCTATCTCAAAAAAAAAAAAAAAATTGTCAATTTGTGGAGGTTAGCATCCCTATCCAACTACAATGATATAAGACCAGTTTCACAAGGATACAAACATACAACTTACAGAGAGAGATCACCTTTTTTTAGGCAAATTCATATGAAAAACTTGGGAAGCAATTCATCCACACAATCACAAAGCCTTTATATCTGCAACCTACAAGGAGAATGATATTATAATGATGCATTCTGCATGACTAAATCAAAACAAGAAGCAATATAATCAAATATTTGGTAAGAGTGAACAGCTTGTGTGTGCACAGACAAATTTAGACAAATGGTCATGGTAAATCTTTGCCAATCAAGACGTGCTGAATACTTTTTACAAGTTAGTTTATGATTATTATATTGATGGAAATTTATATGGACTTTAGGAACATATTTACAGGGCTGAAAAGAAGAGAGCAAAGAGGAAAAGGTGTAAAGGGGATCCACAATTGCAACTTAGTGGGAAAGGATGATGGAAGCACGGCCATAATGTATATTCTCCCTCTAACATCCCACCCATACTTGGGCCAGAAGGCAAGAGAAGATGAAGTTGAAGCCTGTTGACTGACCTTATAATTAGTTTTAACTATTTTTCAAATTTTCTCTAAAATCTCGTTTATTTTGAAGAGGAGTTGCTTATGGCGATGTAACAATCCAATTGGAAGTGTAAAATCAGAATTGAAGCATAGAACACAAAGTCATTGAATGACCTAACCTTCCTGTGTGTGCCAGTTGACAATGTTCAGAAATCTGCTAAACTAAATTATAAGATTGGCCTTTTAAATTCAAATACACTTTCTAGAACAGTTACAGATATTTTGGTCCACTGCTATGATTTACAAAGGACATTAGCCAAGCACCTGAAAAACCATCAAGACTTTTACAGTTAAAAAACTATATTCAATCTCACATTAAATTATCACATTTATCGTGGTTTGCTACTCACTAATCCAGCTATCATCTTGTTATTGGCACACTGGAATTATGGAATTGGAACTAGAAATGTTAAGTTCAAGGAAAAAATTGTTTTCTGTATGCGGAAGAAAAATTAAAAAAATCTTAAGAATCATGAAAATTATTCCTCATCAATGTTGAGAGGACTTCATCGATTCATTTATTAACATATGAATAGTAACAAACACTATCAGATTGCTATTTTCGAATATATGCTTCCTATATAATAAAAAATCTCAATGATATATTACACTAAGTAATTAACATAATACTGTATCGAACACATGAATATATGATTTTATTAAATCGCTAATAGATTTTATTAAATTACCATTACTAATGCATCAAATTGATATACGATTTATTAATTCACATATTAAATTGCCTTTAATTACCTAATTATACTAAAATACTAAATTATTATTATAAAACCTTACTCTATGAAAGTTTGCTTGTCCACACTACACACCTCCCCTCTCCCCACCTTTATGTTCTCACAATTCACACAAACCCTTAATTTTGTCTCCCTTACACAACCTCACTCACTCCAACTACCGGCTCCTCCCCGACACTAGAACACCCTCTCCACTACTCTACAGTTGCTCCTGCTGTCTTGCATCCAAAATTCACAAGTTTCTTTTGCTTTTTTTTCTTCTTATCACCTTCAATATTTCCAACAAATTTGACAACTTCCGGCCTTTTTGGTAACATTAGGATTTGGCTCATTTGATTGAGATTTCCAGAAAAATCAGATCCCACCCACCCAACAACCAATCTCCTCCCACAACTCAATTGGATCCATGTATGGATTGGCAATCTTGCAATTATGCATGAAAAACAATCACATTCTATGTGAGTGGATATAGTTAAAAAGGACAATTCATACATTTGTCCCTGATAAATGAGGATTTCCAACAAATATCATTTGATATATGCCTTGGCATAAGTGTGAAGGGAGGATGGTACAAAGTAACAATTTCCATAACTGTACGTGGGTTTGCAAAGTGCATAGTCATGAGCCTACCAAAGACGTAACAGAAAATAAGGAAACATATCCAAAAGAGTTATCATACTCTAATTAAAAAAATATGTGCAAAAAAACTCAGAAAAATAGACCAGAGATAAAATGAAAAGGTAAAAAAAAAAAAAAAAGGTGAATCGACCCCAACAAAAATTAGTCTAATGGAAAAACATGTGCAGGTACATTCAGAACAAAAGCAGATAATAAATCCAAAAATAAATATGCATGTGATCTGTGGCCCCAGCAAAATTATGATATTGTGATAGTAATACAAGCTACAAAACACTTCGTACCTTCCATAGAAGCTATTTTATTCATGTTCAAGATCAATGTGGCACATCTGATTCATATGAGGAGGAGCTTTCACTGTCAGAGTCTGAAAATAGAGAGTAAAGTTCAAAAATATACAATAGCTACATATATCAAGCATTCTCAATAAGAAAACAAAAGGAAAATCACTAATATAGCAATCTGACAGTAGGGTGTGCAGTAAAAAGTATAAGTTCATTAATATAATAAAAAGCAAAACCTAATTCAATTTTCTGTTTCCATAGACTCACAGAATGATAAAATATATGATAGTTACACATATCGTGCATTTTCAATTGGAAAACAAGAAATATCCTTAATTTAGCAATCTGACAAAATTGCATCAAAAATTACCACTATCAGAGGAGCTTGAATCACTGCTAGATTCACTGGAACTACTTGATCCATTTGCATTATCACCATTGCTCACTCCTGCCACAACTAGATGAGCAGCAGCATTCTTCTGGTCTACTCTTGCCAAAAAAATGCGCAAGTTAGTCAATGCAATATGAGAAAACAACCGATAACAAACAGAAAAATCCCTAAATTAGTTTCACACCTTTTTGAGTTTGCTGTACTGAAGAAGTAACAACTGGATCAGGACCCTGTCACAAATGAATAGAGGAGCATATAACTAGGATCACTGAAGATTATATATATCCAATTCAACTGTAAAGTCTTACCCCTCCGCTTAACCTTTCTTCGTTAAGGCGCTCTGCCTCAGCCCTAGCTAGCATTGCTAGCTCTGCCTTCCTTTTGTGCTTGCTTAATGTCTTTTTATAATTTGAAACAAATCTATCAAGTTCCCAGAGTGTATCTGTGTCCACACTATCAATATCCACTTCAATCTCATCATCATGTTGACTCAAAGCAAAGTTCCTCTTCTTAATAATTTCCACAACCAAATCCAACTTCTCTGCCGGCAGGCTCTCCAAGTGACGACTTAAAACTTGCTTCTCCTTCAATGTCATCTCCCTCTTGTATAAGTCTTTAGCTTTTGGCTTCTTCAGAGGCACAGGCCGGCCAAAATTTTGATACTGATTATCTTCTTTTCTCAAATCAACAACAATTGGATGCACTGTGGAGTCTGACCTTTCAAGAGTTCCCCTAACAAGAGAAGCCCTTTTTCTATTAACTGAATATAACTGATGCAATTGATCTGTAAATTCAGTCTCAATCACAAGCCACCTTTCCTCAAAGATGTAGGACAGCTGCTGTGCCATAACATGAACATCCTGCCCCACAGGATTATATGTCATTGCATTCCGGAGAGTAAGTCTAACATCTGCTGCAAATTCCTCAGGAGTCTCATAGAAGTTATCAGCAAGGCGAGATTTTACAGTGCCAAAATCCATAGGGTGTTTAATGATTGAGAAATAATCATAGAGACCAAGGGCTTCAACATCTACTGGTTTGTTGAACACCCATCCAAACCTGTGCTTCATGAGCTTCTCCAACAATGTCCGACAGCTCTTGAAGGCACTAGCATATATTTTCTTCTCAGGTGATGTCTTGTAATCTGATTCTGCCAAATGCTTCTTGCTTTTGCTGGCCTTGGACTTCTTCAGAGATGTTGGTGGAGGAATCTTATCCTTACCCAAGATGAAATCTGAACTATGAAAGTATTGGTTGGCCTTTGGTGTCCTCTTCTCCTTTTGAAAGGACAATTCACTGACGTTGTTCCTTGAACCAGAACCATGTGGCACAACAATGCTAAGCCGAGGTCGAATAGGGAGAAGAGCAGGGCTGGTTGGAAGGGCATCAAAGATTGCAGGTGCTCTCTTCATCGCCACAGGCGTCGTTGCATGGTTCACTGAGAGTTGGGAACGAGCACCACCACCAGTTGCAACGGGGACAGAAAATATCTCATCCACCAGCATTGAGTCAGCTATGCTGTTCCTTGCACTGACACTAGGAGGCACTGGGATGTTGAACTGGGCGTGTAATGGAGGGTCCACAAGAACAGCCTGCACAAGGGTTGGCGCTCTCTTCCGTGACACGGTAATGTTTCCATGGTTAGCTGAGAATTGAGAAGGAGCTCCACCATCACCATCCACACGCTCAGCAAAGAGCT
The DNA here is from genome assembly GCA_037177395.1 of Alpinia galanga. Classification (NCBI taxonomy): domain Eukaryota; kingdom Viridiplantae; phylum Streptophyta; class Magnoliopsida; order Zingiberales; family Zingiberaceae; genus Alpinia; species Alpinia galanga. The sequence goes on along the minus strand of JBAMHZ010428023.1, from coordinate 4,964 downwards.
CAGAGTAACGGGCCTCGAGCCTCTTGAAAAGTTCCCTCACCTGACCCAGATCAGCAAGGAGCTTCTTCCGGATCTTCCTTACATCCTGCTGTGACGGCTCGTCTTTCCGGTTCTCCAAAGAGCCATTTTCGTGCAGGGCATTGGCCTTGCAGTCAAGCACGGTCTTTCCCTCCTCCGGGCATGGAAGGTTAAGACTGAAAGGCTCGTTATCCAACGAGGAGCGGAGGCTTACCTGAAGCTGATGTCCTGGTGGAGGCTCCGCCGGAGGCTGCTGGAGCGAGGATTGAAGGTCGTCCTTGGTCCTCCTCGTCGTCGTCGTCGCCAAGTTTTCACGGGATGACGGCTGAGGGTTTCCATCCGAGGTTTTAAGTAACGAAGGCAGAGGGTTCTCGGCTAGGGTTTCACGGGACGACAACTGCGAGTTCTCGACCTCGGTCGGAGGGTTCTTCTTGGCACGGTTCCTGCGGGTATAGACCTTGCAATCGGCCCACCGGCGACTCTCACCGACTCAATAGTCCGGGCCAGCAGCAGCAAGGGGGCCGGAATCCATGCATCAAATGGAGGTGGAAGGGGAGCCGACGGCCCGATCGGGCCCTGCAGACGTTCGGGAGGGAAAAACCCAATCGAGAGGAACAAGTGAAGAGTGGAGGTGGAGAAAACCCTAACCCTAGAATCGCGATCTCACGCGCCCGCTTCCTTCCTCGCTCGCGGTGGAATAATAACAGGATCGAAGGGGGGACGAGGATGAGGTGTTTAGGTCGGTTCGAAGAATTCCGGCCAATCAAAAGACCACGCGTCCCGTATCGTACTTGAATTGACGAAGACTGTGGGACCCTTTGGTGAGCCCGTGACATGATCCAATCAGCCGTCAGGTAATCGGTGGTGTACGTCTCGTCCGGGCACGTAGGGACGGGCTTAAATCAGGCTTCCTGTATTCTTCCGTTTAGTAGGGAATTGGTCGGGTGATGGGCGAGATGACGTGCGGAGACATGCTTGTGACGTCATTATAGCCACGTGGAATCTGTAGAGCGTCTGTGTGGGAAAGCAAACGATGGCCGCGGTCCGGAGCTAGACAGGCGGTCACGTATCTGCTATCAAGGAGGACTAACGTCCATGATGGATTGCAGTTTTCTTTTATTTTTTAATATAAAATTAAGAAAAGAAAGGCAACAAATAAGATGGCTGTCTAAATTAATCGTACGCCAGAGTATACGCTCTTTCAGAAAGCGAAATTCTAGATTTTTTTTTAAAACCCCCCAGGTAAGGCCACGGTGCATCAGTAAAAACGGCGAAATATTTTATAAGAGAATATAATTTAATCCTCTATTGAGGTGTAGTTCAACGATAAATTTTTAAAAATTCATAGAAATGACCATCTGTGCAAGAGTTTAACCTGACAGATAACATACGATTTCGACATTGTATAATTTTTCAGACATAGTGTGACTACAGAGTTTGAACTAACCTGCTAAAAAAACTATGAGTGCTTTCTTGATATATTCAAGTGGTTAGTGGAGATTTGTTGGAGCTTCGTCCTCTTCCGACTTAGCTATTGAAGAAGCATCCCGGAAGGACCATGGAATAAGATTCACCATCCTCAAAGATTAATTGAGCCGAAGGTTTAGATACGGTGCTAACCAAAAAATAGAAATTCTAAATTTTTTTTATTAGAAACGTCTTTATTATGCGTGGTGTAGTCAGAGTAAGCGCTGCAGGTGCTGCAATGTATTAAAATAAATTGTTATATACAGAGAGGGAGTTTTATTACGTTGTGTGATGAAAATTTACACAGTTATACACACTATCATTTTTGTTCGTGGAATTCATTAGATTTTTCTCCGTCGAATCATTGCCCATAATATAGCCTAGTCTCTAAATTCTATGGGCATCGATATCATCTGATTAGGAGCCAGATTCTAGCTGAATCGCGGCTCGTTTGATCAGGAGCTAGAGACTAAATCACGGTCGAACTGCACTCGGATTTTCAATTGTGATTCGGTTAGAATCCGATGGTACGAGCATGATTTTGATGATTTTTCGAGTAAAATTATTGTGTATTCCTCGTTATCGCGCATGGGAGCGTCGCCTAGTGTGTATATATATAAATATATGTTATCCTACATGACTTATCTATGAGGACTTACATTATCCACCGTCCGATCCCCTAAGGTTCAAGAATTGGGCTATAGTGCTCACCCGATCAGATGGTGGATAATGGAGGTATTCATGAGTACTTATGTATATAAGAATTGTGTAGGATAACATTCCTCTCTCTATATATATAGAGGAATGATATCTTACATAACTCTTATATGAACACATATATTATCTGTCGTCCGATCAGATGACCATTATAGCCTAACCCTTGAATCCTAGGAGATCGAATGGTGGATGATAGAGGTGCTCACAGGTGTTCACGGATGAGTTGTGTAGTGTGTATATATATATAGTTTTGATATGGTGAGTAATTTATTTATGAGCACATCCATTATTCACCGTCCAATCGAGTGAGCACTATAGCTTAATTCTTGAACCCTAAGGGATCGAATGACGGATAATGAAAGTGCTCACCAGTGCTCGTGTATATATATATATATATATATATATATATATCGGCGCTGGATTTCTTCTACGTTGACGGTGATAACACTATAGCATAACCCCTAAATCCTATGGGACGTCAGCGTCATCCGATCGCGACTGGAATCTGATCGAATTGAGATTAGAATCCGGACAAATTACGATTGGAATCCGGTCAAATTGTAGCTACTAGCGGTGCGGCTATTGGTGGCCAAAATTGACCAAATTTTAACCAAATCACGGCCGAAATCCAGTCACGATTGGGCCGGTATCAGATTCCGACCCGCTCGCAATTGGGCAAGCGTCGAATTCTGACCATGATTTAGTCAGAATCTGACAGTGCAAGCAGCAAGGAACGGTTGTCAAAAGCGAAGTTACTGTGCACGCATAGAAATAAGACACTCAGGATATATTCGGATTGATTCCTATGTGTATGTGTGTGTATATATATATATTTAAATAAAAAAATCTATTAAATTGGTCCCAAAAAAATTAATTAATCATAATCATTTTAATAATATTAAAATTATTAAACGACCGCTAATTGACTGCTAAGCTGCCAGTTACTCCTAATTGTTAGAACACTAGTAAAACGAGAATATTTTTTTTATCGGAAATATGTTAGGATGTCTTTTTTTTTCCTTCTTTTTAAATAAAGAGTGTCTTTTAATGATTCGATTAGTATAAAGCAATATCATTATTTTTGCCCAATAAAAAATATGTGTTGATTGAGTTTGCTTCTCCTTATCCAACTTACTATTACTATTGAACTAGTGTGATGTAGTAGTTCCTATAGGAAGGACCCAGTAGTTAACATATGAAGATGTTACATAATGAATAATGACTCAATTCTCTATAAATGTGAGGGTGTCATCTTTTCATGCGATAATTATTAGTTTCAAGGGTTAAAAATTTACTGTAATTTATCTTACTTATGATAGTCCAGAGATAGACTGGTAAAGGTTGCTAGGTTGACAAATTCTGACCTTTTGTATAATAGTGTAATGCAATACAATAAAATGAATAAAAATACTATTTTTATTAAAAATATATATAATTTTTATTAACTTGAAACATGAATAATATATATAAGATTCTAATCTCATTTTATAATTTGACAACGTGGTCTATTCTTTATAAAATAATAAAAATATCTTACTTTTTCTAATAAAAACTTAATAGCCTTTTCTAAAAAAAATAAACAGCTTTGTTAAAAGTCCTAAGTATAAAACTTAACGATTCAAATAATTTTTAATAAAATTAAATTCTTAATTGCATTATTCTCTCTAATAGAAGAAAATACGACTCCATCAAGTGGGAGAAAAAACTGACAAAGTACATTTGTTAATGCAACATATCAGTGCGAGATGGCATCGCCACTCTAGTTGGATTAAATAGTTATTGTCCTATTTTCTTTAGAAGCTCAGGGGAGAGACTTTAATGTTCATATTTAGCTATCAATGTGTCATCAATTTTTGAAAGTTCTTTTCAATGACTTAAGTATCGATGCTTTCATTTGGAGAAATTAATGTTTGATGATCTATAATATTCTTAATTTGATGAGAATGTGATGTAATAGATAGAAGTGTTAGAATTACCAATATGCACACGACTTAACTCCTCAACTAAAGAGATATTGACTCCGTCAAGTAGGAAAGTGAAGTAGTTATGAAGTAAAGACTTTTTTTTTTTGTCAAATTAGATTATTACTCGTTTATGTCTTCAAATATTAATTTTTAGTGTCAATATATTTTCTTTTGTAAAATGGGAGCAAAAATAGTTGTAAAGTAGAGATACTTTTTTAAGTTGATTTTGATAGTTGCTGATTTATTTCTTTAATCATTGTCTTTTTGTTGTTACTGTGATTCCTTCTTTGCATTTTCTTCTCCATTGAGGAGAATTTAACTCCTAACGAGTTGTTGATTTATCCTCTTAGATCATTTTTTTAGTGTATAGAATAATTTATTTGATAACTTGAGCTTATAGGATGACAATGTTGTACCATTGATGTAAGTGTAGGAGTCAACACCATTGATATATTTTCTATAATTAATTCAATGAAAAAAGATTTGAATGTTCTATGATATAGCAGTAAATCCTTAACATTGAAAATTGGATTAATTTTTAAATAAGTAGACAAATTAACAACATATATATTAGCACTAATTTTTCACATAACTTGAAAAGGACTAAAAGAAGAGTTATGAAGCTTTTTTTAGGAGTTTTTAAAGACATACTTGGAGTAAACATGGATAAACACATAATATGCTACATTATATTTCTTAAATATACTGTGTGCATTGTCTTGAAATTTGTAAACCTCTCAGTGCGATTTTCCTTTTTGATATTGGCATAAATCTCTTTGATTCTCTTAATAAAAGTCT
>JBAMHZ010428012.1:0-11041 GCA_037177395.1 Alpinia galanga | reverse complement strand
CAATGATCATGTGATTCTTATTTCAATAATGTAGATGTTCATACAAAAGCTAGGCTTTTAGTATACATCCCAACAGTACTTTGTGATCATAAAGAAACACTTGATGCTTTCTTCCATTTCAACTGTTGTGTTTATATTTTATATAAGACATCTCTCTCAATTCCTCTATTCTTTTACAAAAATGATCATAAATACTTAAAGTTCTCAGTTACAGAGAACTCGTCATCTCCTATTTTAACAATTGTCTTATTAAGTTTAATATTGTTAAACTTAAATTTTATATATTCCGCCCTTTCTCTACGAAGTCTAAAAGCTTTCACTCCCAGTGTTTCTTACTATGATTCAAGTTTAGCAAGAATGAATGTGCACACAGTATGATAAATTTTATTCTCTTCTAATTCAGAAAGTCAAGCCATAAGATGTTGAGATATCAGTGTTTGTAAATTAGAAAATCATCATCAATGGAAATAGGGCCTAGAGTTCAAGTACAACCACATAGATGAACTTACCAATAAGAAGCCAAGCAACACAGTCTTTGCTTAAAGAAAAATCTCTTTGAAAGAGATTACCTTTTGAATAAGAATATAATTTATGAACCAACAGATAGAATATTTGTTCACTTGTGAGAATCCAAGATTTACGAGATTGGATCAGGCATAAGAAGTCAAACTACTAGGTGAGGACCTTGATATATTAAAGCAATGAGAGGTTGGATATTTTAAAATAATTCAAGTGATAATTCTAGTTTATAGTGGTTGACTTTTCAAGTGTTATTTTGGTCTACAAAAACTATAATAAACTATCATTAAGGTAAAGAGCAGCTGCAGATCTATTGTGTTTAATGCATTTGCCATATAGTTGGAGGATTTGTGAACATTAATTCATATTTTATGCTTTTCATACATTATTAATTTTTTTGATGACCTTAGGTCGGAATTGAGGGGAGTGCTAATGGCCAATGGTGGCTGGATGCTATAGGCAATGCTCTAGGTGAACGAACATCCTTTCAGCGGATTGGTTCTAGGCAGTTGGCAGGGTTAATCATTGCTGCATGGTGAGCAATAAGCTTAAACAAGAAATAAGTGAAGATTCAAGACATATCATGTTTTGGATACATGATTAACTCTTTTAAGTGTGTCAATGAATTTATGTATTTTGCCTTCTATATAACTTAGTTTATAATTTAGGGTTAGGAAGAATCTCCAGTCACATATTGGTGATGTTGATGCTGCAGCAGTTCCATGTGGATTTGGACGTACAATAGGCAACAAGGTACCATTTTCAATTCTTGTGATCAACACTTTTTTGGTGTAGTTCATTTTTATCGAAATGTTGCTAAGATTTTTTTTTTCATTTTAAGAAAAAAAAGAAACTACTTATATTATTCTATATGCACCGATTGACCTACAAATGAAATAATTCTTTTATCGAAATTTAGAATAAGCTTGCAATAGAAACAATCCATACCTACATCGTGAACAGTCAATTGAGAAACTCTTGTTGCATTATCATCTAGTACACTCTAAACCTCTATGAACTATTTGGTTTATGGAGTCCTATGTCTTAATGTTTGCTCCATCTTGTGTCCCCCTTTACCCTTTGAACCTAATTAAATCAATATACCTATAGAATATATGTATATGCATATTTAAAGAAATAGAAGGTTTTGATGTTTAATTTAATCATTTAATCTTTTACCAGGCTTACACCTAATAATTGCTTGGAATTAAAAATGATTTTTTGTTTTCTCTTTCCTAATAAATCCACACATTCATCTTGAAATTCTCATCTCTGCTATACATTTTTGCTCACAAAGCTATAGCATAGCTTTCATAAAACTATACTAGACTAATGTAAGGGTACAAAATCACACAAAAGCATTGTAAATCCTTCTTTAATTTAATAAATTCAAAAGTATTTTGCATCTCCGTGTGCTTAATGCACTTGAGATGCATAAGTAGACACCTAGTTGGATTTTCAAGGGGGCCAGAGTGACTGCATTTCTCATGTGGCATGATCTTATAAATGCAGTTAAAAAATTCTTATTTGGTTCATTTAAACTAATCCAAATTGACTGTAGGAGTTATCTGTTTACCAAATTTTCCAATTTCCAAGGGAGTTACTCAATTTACCATGCAGGGAGCTGTGGGCTTGAGGATGAGAGTCTATGGCAGAATAATATGCTTTGTAAACTGTCATTTTGCTGCTCACCTGGAGGCAGTGAGCAGGCGGAATGCTGACTTCGATCGTGTTTATCGAACAATGGCTTTCATCCGGTCAACTACTGGACAAAGTGCAGCAGGTTTGGCACTTCCCTGCGTATATGATTGAGGAGCACAAAACACATTCTTCTGTTCCATATATAATCCCTATAACAACATTCTAATAGCAATGTTGCATCTTTTTTACAGGTGCTCCTACATCTGTCCAATTGCACCGTTCTGTGAATGTATGTAAAATAGAAGAATTTTCCAATCAATTGTGATGAGTATAGTTCCATGTGAATATCACATTCTTACCAAGTTCAATACTTGTGGCATTGACAGGCTTCAATGGTTCATCCTGATAATGGGAGACCTGACTTGTCAGAAGCTGATATGGTGGTTTTTCTGGGTGATTTTAATTATCGGCTTCATAGTATATCTTATGATGAAGCTAGGGACATGGTGTCTCAACGATGCTTTGATTGGCTTCGAGAGAAGGATCAGCTCCGGGCAGAAATGAAAGCAGGGAAAGTCTTCCAAGGAATGCGTGAAGGGCAAATTAAATTTCCTCCAACATACAAGTTTGAAAGACATCAAGTAGGCCTAGCAGGTATGTTTTTGACAAAAATTAAATTATGATAGATTATTTCTCCTGGATGAAATTTTTAAGGCTAATAGTTTTGATTCTCCGGCAGAAGTAAATAATATTCTATGAATAACATGGTAGTTTATCAGTTCCAATTAACTCTAGCAGATGCATTTGTAACATGATCAATTTCTTATTTTTTGAAGCTCAGTTTTACTGGATTGAAGTTTTAGTATCTGTAATTTTGCTTCTGCAGCTGTTAATGGCTAAAAACATGTAACTAGTTTAGCAGTTTATAATTGGTTGTGAAGACTTTTCTTGACAATGAGATTGTTGAAGTCTTTGATTAGTGTAGTCTCAATTCTGAAATGGAATAATTTGCCTTCTCAGGATATGATTCAAGTGAGAAAAAACGTATCCCTGCATGGTGTGATAGAATATTGTATCGTGACAGTCGTTCAATTTCAGTGGCTGAATGCTCACTACAGTGTCCTGTAGTGTCATCAATCACACTGTAAGTTCTTTCAGATGATGCTTTTCTTAGATAATTTTTTGATGGTTCACTAATGGATACAGCACTAATTTTTTTAATGGTTCACTAATGGATACAGCATCTTCATTTGCTAGGTATGAAGCATGTATGGATGTTACTGATAGTGATCACAAGCCTGTTAGATGCATATTTTGTGTGGAAATTGCACATAGAGATGAGTTGATAAGGAGGCAAGAGTATGGACAAATAATAACAACAAATGAGAAGATAAGATCCTTGCTTGAAGAATCCTGTGCTGTTCCAGAAACTGTTGTTAGCACTAACAACATAATCCTGCAAAACCAAGATGCTTCCATTCTTCGTATCACAAATAAGTGTGAAAAGTACAAAGCTGTCTTTCAGATCATTTGCGAAGGCCAGGCCACAATTGGGGAGGATGGAAATGCAACCGAATTTTCTGCTAGATGCTCCTTTGGTTTTCCTCTCTGGATAGAGGTATATTTCCTGGTTTTATAATTTATTTTTATTTATATAAATAATTGTGTATCTTCATTACAACCACTGGATCAAACCAGGCCAGCCAGTTCAATCAGTTGATTCAGAAACCAAAGTCCAATTTGATTCAATTCAAACAGTAGAAAACATCTGATTAATGTGGATTGTTAATCTATCAGACAGAAAAATTGTGACCCAGGGGCCTGACCTAGTCTACCCTGGTCTGGTTTTCAAAAAAATCTGCTTCCAGTATCTGAGATTTGTATCTGAAAACCTTGATATTTTCTCCAATGAAATATTTATTTTGCATTTAAAATTATGCAGTTCTATACTTTAGAGTAACTTCATCTTCAATTCTGAAACAATGATTTTCTCATGCTCATTTTGCTTGTATCATCTTGATTATAGCCTTTCAATTTGATTAATTTAGCAAATAGGTTTCAAAGTTTGATAATCATAGGTATGAGTTTACTGAAATACACACCACCAAAATTGTCTGTTAAATACTTAAGAATGTATATTCGTTGTATTGCCCCTTGCAGAACTCATGCGAAACGCAGTCATTCTTCAGCTTTCTCTCACTGATTATTTCAATTTTTTAGGTTTATCCTGCTAGTGGCATAATCAAGCCTGGACAAACAATAGAAGTTTCAGTGCTTCATGATGATTACTACACTAAAGAAGAATATGTTGATGGAGTTGCACAGAACTGTGGGTGCGAAGATAATAGGGACAAAGAAGTACTATTGCTAATACGCGTCACCGGAACTGGCTCTACGGACAGCAAAGCACATAAGGTTGCAGTGCGTCATTCCTCACCTGGAGCTGAGTGCGGTGATAGAAAAGAACTTAGAAGAAGGAACCAATCAAGTTATCTACTCAGGTCAGATGTTGGGGACTTTGGCAGTTCTTCCACTGGAATTCCCAACTTATCAAGCACGCCTCATCCATGAGGTTGCACAAATCTATACAAAACAGAGCCAGTGCAATTGACATAAAAATTCCTTGTATATAATTCGTAAGCATAAACCAAATTAATTCTTTCCACCAACTGAAGTTCTTGCTGATGTAACTGATCAGTTGACTGAGAAAATTTGTATTGTTGTATAGTTACACAGAGTGGGAATTAGATTTTTGGAGAGGGTTAAAATTATAATTTTGGGTCAAATCTTCTGACAAGAAATCAATGACTGAAGTTATGTGCAATGCGTACCATGTACTCAAAACATTTTAGAGAGCCAGGCACTGCACTGGATGACAGATGGAGCAAAGCCAATTCTAAATTATGCTGATTTAGAAAAAAAAATTGCACCGTTTGAAAATTTAATGACGTGGGTATAACTCAATTTAAGAGATTCATAGAGAAAGAAAAAAAAAAAGAAGAGTTAATGATAAGATGAAGCAGGGAGCAGAGTGAATTGGAAAGTCAAGGAGTGGAGTAAGTCAGGAGCGGAGCTATTCAGGGAGTTAGGAAGTAATATAAGTTAGGAGTGAAGTGATTCGGAAAGACAAAAAATAGTACGAGTTCAGAGTAGAGTGACTTGGAAAGTCCGAGATCATAGAGAGGATTTCTTTCCATAAACTATTATAGCTGATCCCCTAATAACATCTTTTAATGATGACCCATGGATCCCCTAATGACATTTGACATGTCAGGTGGAAATTTTTTACAGAAATTGTCCCTTAACAGCCTATCAAGGGGCATCACAGGAGAGTAATCGTAGAGGAAGAAGATATCTCAAATATGCTATATAAAGAAAAGTTGAGGTAAAGAGACAAACTCTCACCTTGACATTTTTGTTGCAGTATACTTTTCACATTCATCTTTTTCCTTATTTGACTTAAGTATCGGAGGGTCATAGCCGGCAATTCTGAAGGTGGTTGTTTGACGTGTATTAATTTTGACAAGGATTTACTGATGCGGTAAGAGAGAACTCAAGGCAAAAGCAGGCCCTTCCAATCACCCGAGATGCCCTCGATGAACCGCCTATAGTTAGTCTTATATATACAACATCTATTTCTATATATAACACTTAGAATCTTTTTACGTATGACAAATCGGACGAAGAATCGTAGTCCCTGCACCTTGCGTGGCGTCTCCCAGTCTACCACGGCTTGCATGCACCTCCTTTTGATCCAACCAACTCATGCCGTCGCCAATCCAGTGCCCAAGGAACTAGACCTTATGCAAAGCACCTTTTTCACATAGAGCTGATGATCATCCTCGACTTCAAGAGATTGAGGAAAAAAAATTTAAGCCGCATCATATATCGTGGCTAAAATCAACACAAAAATGATTTGTAGTGTCTATTTATTTATAGAAATTGTGGAAGCCGATTTAGGAATCAGCATCTGAATCATTTTGTGTTGTTTTTTTTTAACCGTGCAAGTCAATTGGTAAATCAGCTTGATAGGTCAAATTGAGTGGTGTGCTTGAATTTCAATGCATTATCTGGAGAAATACTCAATTCTGATTACATTCAAAATAGGAAGAAGCATGTAAATTGTTAAATCCATCGATGGACTGCAGAAATAGCATCTCAACTAACAATTGTTTCTTTCTGTGGCATAGTTATCTCTCTACTTAGTATATAAGGGCTATTATAATTAATTCATCGACCGTGCAATTTAGCAAAAGGTTTGTAAGAAACACTGGCTTACAGTTTCCCAAGGCAATTGCCTTAACGAATGATAGTTTGAATGTTTAGCAAATTGTGGAATTGCAGTATGAGTATCTAATCATGAACATTTTTCGTCTTCACGTACGTCTTCGATAAAAATCATATGCTACTTTTGCAAACACCAACTACTTGGATTATGATTCATGTCCACTATAATATTCAAGCAAAAGGATAGACAAGCTCCAAAAGCACTTCGAGGTTGAAAAAGATCTACAACCATAAACTGTGTGCCATGAGAAGATACTACATATACAACAAGTTCTAAAATTTCGTCTTCGTCCCAATTCGAACAAAGTAGACACTTATCGATCAACCAGACCTCATCTTGTTGATTTGATTCAGCGCTGGTTGGAGGATGTTGTAGAGCACCCAGAAAATGGCCGGCGCCACCACAAACAAGAGAAGCAGCCCACGACTATCGCTCGACGACGCCGCGTCGGCCACCATCATCACCTCGCCCGCCGCCAACGCACTGGGAGGCGCCGCCAGTCCAGCCAGCGCGGCGCCCAGGCCGAGGCCGGCGACCACGGCCTTCTCGGCTCGCATCCGATTGAGCTGGTTGACGGCCGGCTGAAGGATGTTGTAGAGGACCCAGAGGACGGCCGGCACGATGGGGAGCAGGAGCGCCAGGCCGCGGCTGTCTCCGCCGCTGCTTTCGGCTATGTCCGCGATCTGTTGCGCGGCCAAGGCGGCGTTGGAGGTGGCCAAGGTCGCGAAGACAGTGCCGGCGAGGGCTGCGGCGGATGGTGTGTTGGAGACGGAAAGGAGTTGGGGGACGGCGGGGAGACGGCGGGGGAGCGAGAGGGGGAGTTGCTGCTTAAGAGCAGTGGACTTTGGGGCGGTCGTAAGGGAGGAGGAGCAAGGGCATTTGGCGTTGAGCAAGGCCACCATCGTCGCCATTGTTGCCACGGAATTGGAAAGGTATTGGGAATCCGACGATCTTCTTCTTGTGAGCTTACGAAGTGAGACGATCAGAATTGCTGGCTGCTTCTAGTTCCTTTGAGACGTTTGTTGCGATGTGGGACACGTTGGATTCTGAGGAACCAATAGGATATTAGCTTTAGATTTTCTCCTTATCCTTGGGATTGAATCCGGATAGCACGTCGGCCGTGCTGTAACTAGGATTTTTTCAATGGATGCATCAGATTTCTTAAAGGCCCCACCTCTCTCAATCTTTTTATTACCTAAAATATCCTTAGTATTATATATATTAATTATTTTCGTTTTGTAGATTTTTTTGGACCTAAATATTATTTTGAATAAATCGTAGAATTAAATTTTGGAAAAAAAAATATCTGTTTGAAAACTTTTAAAATTATTCTACACTTGTTTGAGCCAAATAAAGAGTATGAGTATGTTCCAGAGACTACATTAATTTTTTATTAAATTATCTTGATGGCCTTTTAATTTATCTCGGTGGTATAAAACTTTATAAGTATCAGCATTGTTTTAGAGGCAAATACATTTTTTCCTTTTTTAAATAGTACATTTTTAGATATATACTAGAAAATATAAAAGCTGTCATAAATCCTATTAATTTAAACTAAACTTAAGTTAATAGTATTTAGTTAGAATTTTTATCTTTAAAAAAGTTCGTATTATTCGGAAACGGCATGAATACGACGAGTTTCGGAAGTAAATCGCTTGCTTGACACGTGGATACGAGTCAAATAGGATTGTGGTCTCGTGTGTGTCGGGTCATGTGCGAGCGGTGTGAAACTTAACATCACGCTGGGATGCGGTGCCAATTGCCGGTTTGAGGACGAGTCACGCCCTAACCGGCTACTCCGCCGCCTCTCTTTTCTTCTTTCTCCGTATCGGCCTATCGATCGATTGCGTATTCGCCCGCGAATCGCGGTGAGAGCAAACCCACAGATCGAGCGAAACCACATTCCCTGCTCGGCTGCTCCATTGCGCGGAGATCGGAGAGAGAACGAACCCACAGATTGAGCGAAACAGCCTCCGTTGCCCCGGAATCGGTCGCAGGCAGCCCACGGAGAAGCGGGGAGTGCAACAGATAAATATCTACATATTCCGGCGCCAAGATCCACCACTGTTCCTCTATCTCCACCAAATCTCATTTTATTTCCAACTCGAACTCCAAATACTGTCTCCCGCCTTTTCTTGGCTTCTTGCCGCTTTATTGCCCAAATCCGGAGAGAGAAGGAGATAAAACGGGAGCTCAAGCAATAGCGAGCGAGCCAAGGGGATCTCACGATGCCGAGAGGGAGGAAAAAGAAGGGGGAGCAGGAGCATCAGCGGCTTGACACAGTGAACACGTCTGTCTCCTCAAGAACTCTCAGACCAAGAGCCCGGGAACCTCCCCCCTCTACAGTCCATGACGCCGCCTCGATCAATTTCCCCAAACAATGCCGCGCCAAGCATTTGGATGCTGATGTATGATTTGACCTCCTTTGTCCTATAAGCTAACATCAGTTAAGAAATGCGTTTTCCCCCCTAATAGTTGATGCCCTCTTCCTTTGCTACTTGTGTTCAGTCCCGTGGATTCAATGTAAAGAAGTATCTTTTAAGCGCATTTGTCATCATCTCGTCTTCTGGTTTGTCTGTTTTCGATAACCACTTGTTCTGGGTCCTAACGTATGATTTAACCTCGTCTCTCAGACATGTGTATGTTTTACTTCGTCACTGATTGATGCCTCTTCCTTTTTACTACTCTGTCGGTCTCTTGGATTCAATGTGAAGGTAGCAATTCTCAAGCACGTTTGTTATCATTTCGTCTGATGTTTTGCCTGTTTATGGACCACCCTTCGCGGGTAACGAGTGTAAACTTAACCTAGGAAGCATTCTTTCAAATACTTTTTGTGTTGGAAAAGAACATTTGTTTACTTTGTTTATCGTATCTCCTGTTATTTTCGCTAATGTCTCATTTGGAACCTCTAGTCTGATATAGGGTCTGTTTCAATATAATAGGGCAACCCAGTGGAATCCACTATGTGTCACCAATGCCAGAGAAATGATAAGGGTAGGGTTGTTCGCTGTACGATGTGCAAGACCAAGAGATACTGCGTCCAATGTATCTCCCGATGGTACACCCATTTCTTTCTTATGCTGTTTTTTCTTTTGTTGCTGCACAAATGCTTACTCAAAGCTCTTGCTTTATGCCCATCTTTGTTAATTGTCTTCAAATTTGATCTATAATTTGATGTATAAAAAAAATACTGAATATAGTTCCTTAAAGTTCAGGCAAGACTAATTCTAAGATTTTATTCATTGATTTATAGGACTTTAAATTAAATGTCATTCTTCTGATCTAGTTTGTTTTATTGGTTCCTAATCGTTTTTTTTAAAGAGGATTTAATTTATGGTGCATTTGTATGAATCTTTTTAGACACAGTCATTTGAATTGTTATGTACATTCAATTAAGGAGAATTGGTTTCAGTTGTTAGAATGCTCTTGCTTAAGAAGTAAGCTATTTCTTTCCTTGATATCGGATTAGTTGTTTAGGCATATACTTTTACTATTGAGGTTTCAAACTAAACTTCTGTTGTCTCTAGCTGTCTCTAATAATTGCACAAAAACATCTGAAATAATATATGGGTTGGGAAGATATGATTGTGCAATGCTGCGTAGTATAACCAAAAAACTCAACTAAGGAAGCTAAAAATTTTGAAAAAAAAAATGATATGCAGTTGCTCTCAATTCATGTAATTTAAAAAGCCATGATATGCATGTGAGAATGATAAGTACTTATCACATATGCATAGTGTTTGACCCAATGTAATAGCAATCCTTGGTTTAACTCACACAAGCTAAAAAATATAGTATCTTCAATGTGGTACTCCTAAATATATATTTCATTTTGATATGGTTTGAAAAATTCAACATAGTAATGTTTTGAATAAAACCTATTTGGTTGGGATCTTGTCTATTGCTAGTTTAATTTATTATAATTGGTGGTGAAAAATTAGGTTACACTAGGTGTGGACATGGGTTGAGTCTGATTTTTTTTTTCAATAAAAAACTTTACTTGATCTGATTTGATTTGGGTTCTAAAAATATTTCTATACTCAGGCATAATTTTTTTTAGTTTGGTTTGGGTTTTGGGAATTTAAGATTTTTGAAGATTCCAAGGATTTTGTTTTTCTTACTAGTTTTATTACGAATTAACAATTATAAATATAAAGTGTGACTTGTATAGAATAAAACTATTGAAAAAATTCTAGTAATAGAGTTGTAACAAATACAAAAGAAATCTATAATTCACAAAATTATACAAGCACTAGTTGATTAAATGGAAAACTTGCAACTTATTATAGCTACATAAGAACTATATTAAAATTGTGGATAAAAAATAATTATCATAACATTTTCTATTACCTTTCATTTGAAAGCTATTAATGTTAATGCAAAATAAATTGATTAATAATTCTTTTTACTGAAGATCAAGTATCTTACTTTGTTGAATGAAAGTGTGAACAATGAATAATAAATTATGATTATCTTAAATGCAAGTGTTAAGAAGAATGCTTAAAAGGACACTAGAAATGAAATGCATGTTGAGTAGATTTACATAGTAAAGATGAAATAAGGGAGGACAACAAAGGTGGGGGTAAAGGCACG
>JBAMHZ010428001.1:0-11042 GCA_037177395.1 Alpinia galanga | reverse complement strand
ATCTTGTAATCTGGATTACTGAATAAAACTCATGTAATCTGATTATATTATGAGGCCAACGCCGATTGCTGAAGACCAAGGATCGCCAATTGCGATCGCTAACTGTCGGTCGCCTACCAGTTGCCAGCCGGCTGCCGGTCGCTGGTCACCGATTGTTGGTCGTCGATCGTCGATTGCCACCGACTGCTGTCGGTCGACTGCCGGTGGCCACTGATCGTCGGTCATCTGCTGATCGCCGGTCATCGGTCGTCCACCGATCGTTGGTTGCCAGTCGCCCACTGATCACCGACCGGTTGCCGCCCACCGACCACCGATCACCGGTTGCGCACACCAGCCACCGATTGTCGATCGGTCACCGATTGTCGGTAGGCCGGTCATCGACAGGCCGATCGCTGTCGGACGTTGATCGACCGGTCACTAGACGCCGACCGACTGGTCGCTAGACATCGACTGGTCGCTAGATGCCAACTAGCTGGTCGCTAGACGTTGACCGGTCGGTCATCGAACACTAACCGGCCACCACCGGACGTCGGCCGATCACCGGTGGTTGGCGGTGACCGACAACATCTGACGATCGACGACATGCAATAATAATGAACATCAAATAAAAGAATGTAATTACTTTTGTAATTAAAGATTATATGTCGATCACCGACTAAACACAGTAATATAATCCAGATTACATTACATTACAATCCTAATTACATTACAAGCTTGATTACTTTACCCCGTACTAAACGCAGCCGTATACATTACACTCTAGAGTACATTACAAGCTTGATTATATTACCTCATACCAAACGTAGCCTAAGTGAGATATACTCTATCGACCACTAGAGTAAATTAGGAAGTATTCACGTGGGCAACCTCAGCAACTATAACATCCTTAGTTTGTTATTCCATCATGTTTGGTAGTCCGTAATCTACCTTGTAATGTAATCCAGATTACATTACAAGGTACATTTGTTTGTTTGTTATAATTTTAACATTGTAATGTAATATAATCTGGATTACAAAACATAAGCAAACTTTGTAATCTAAATTACGGATCAAAACTCACGTAATCCAGATTACATTATAAGATCAACAAGTTAACGTCGACGGTCGACGACTAAAGACCTCTGATCGTGGTCGCTAGTCTCCGATCGGCCACTGCCACCGTCGTCGATCGGCCGCCGACGGCCAGTCGACTGCCGCCATTGCCGTCGCCACCGACCACCCGCCATCTGCTACTCGTCGTTCGATTGGTGATCAACGATCGATAACGTACGGTAAAAATGAATATCAAACAATAAAATGTAATCACTCTTGTAATCAAATATTACATTACAAACCTTAATCAAACATAGTAATGTAATGCACATTCCATTATATTATATATTTTATTACATTACAGTATACTAAATTCAACCTTCATATCCTATTAAAAATCTATAGGGTAAAAATAATTATTTCTAAAATTAATCGGACCAAAAGTTAAATACCTGGTATAAAAAAAATTAATGATTCCAATTCCCAAAAAAAAAAATAATGATTCCAATTGAACGAGTCATCCAATAAGGAGTGAACATTTTATATTTATAATTCATTCCTTTTATATTCATCGTAATACTCAATTAATTATTATCCATATTTATAAATAAATCATAAATATTATTTTATATATACGGGTATAATCTCCTACACAATTCATCCGTAAATATTCATAAATACCTTTATTATTCACCGTATGATCGGGTGAGTATTATAGTTCAATCCGTAAACTTTAAGGGTGCGTTTGGTTCAGGGTAATTATTGATAATTTTGGTTATCTATCCAAGGTTATCAACGAAAACCTTGTTTGGTTCAGGATTTGAACGATTACCAAGTAATGAAGGATGTCTGACACGTCATGTCACGTCAGCAAAATAGTTATACATGGGGAATAGCAAAACCTCCAAGAAGCTTGGTTTTTCTTGATTACCGAGGTTATGCAAATTTTTTTCCAAAATTATCCTTTGATTTTTACTATTTGAAATAAAAATATTCTTATTAAGTTGGCCGCTGGACACCGTCAGCCGTCGAATGTATTTAACAATCTTTCATTTTGAATGATGAAATCGATGTTCAGGGACAATGTCTGAAGGATCAGGTTCAACATTGACACTGAAACTTTGATGATTTGGTTGCACATGGACAAGTTTTGTTGAAGCTAATAGTAATTAGGAAATTCTACAGTATATAGTAGAACCATCGATTGTTATAGTATGGATTGCCAATGTGAGATGGATAAAGAAGTAACCAGGCATAAATGGGGTTTAGTTAAGATCAGTTTGGATTTATGAGCATCTTCTGGAATAGTTGGCTCCTGCCAATTGGTTCAAATATTTTCTAGGGATCTATAACTCAACTGGAAAACCTGATTCGTGATTGTTAGATTCATCCTATTGTCAGTTTGAATAGTTTATACACATATTGAGGGTAAAAGCTTATTGTCATTGTGGATGATGATGTTAAAAGAAGCATTCGACAACCATTTGCCTGCAGCACCTATTGTATCCAGTCATTCTTTCTGCTTTTGTTGTGACCTATAGATATACTGTTTGGCAATCCATTGGTCATGTATATAAATGTGGCTAAAATGAAAATGTAAATGAATAAAGGGTCTTGATTTATTAAAATATTTAATAATACGCTGTTGGCCATGCAATAATAATAGCCATAATAAACAGTGTAGCCGATCATTTGGATCTGCTAATATATTTCGAACTGTGAATCTTGTACATCTTCGAGGAGAAAGGATGATTATTTGTAGAATTGATTACTAACATAAACTAAGAGAGAGAGATACAAATTAAATTCTGTTTAGTTTCATATCACAAATTTTCTCTTTAGCTGGTGGGTTCAATATTACATTCTCAAGTTTTCCGGTGTTATAGTTTCTAGATTAGGCCTAGGATAATCTATATCATAGGATAGTCTATATTGATAAATAGTAGTATCTGAATTTCATACTTGGAATTTGTAATTGGCTATTTAGGGCTTTCATATTTCTAGTGCACATAATGTTTTATTTGACCAGCCAAGATACCTATGCTGCCTATTCGAATGATTCTAGATTTTTTAGAGGGGTACACTTTCTATGATTCTCACATATCTGTAAATGTTAAAGGAAGACTAAAAACTTGTCATAGACCACTGTTTCATTTGCATATGTTGTTAAAAACAAGCTGTTAGGTTTATGTGGGGACGTAACGGGTGTAACTGCATATAAAGATGATTAATATGAAATGAAGCTGCATTCATGACCCAGGAGAATTGACATTTGCTGTTTGCATGCATAATCTTATCCATTGGTTCTGCTTACACTTCTTGTTTCTATTGCATAACTTATTCATAAGTCACAGAGCTTACAAATGTTATTCCACAAGTCTTATATATCTTCTAGCTCTTATCCCACAAGTCTTATATATCTTTGTCAAATATATCTGCAGTTCTGCATGTATTTGTTTTAGAATACTCTAAAATAAATCAGAGAGTTCCAAAGCTGTAAAAGTTTACTTAATCTTTAGCTGGTCTATTAAGTATTGGTTGCAAAAAATGTATGAGAAAAACACACAAGAATCTTCAGTACTGTAGACTTTAGATGGCAAGTGAAAAGTCAATATCCATATTAACCAACAGAATTGTATGTGTGCCTCACCTAGAGCTCAATGAAGGAAAGATACATGTAGCCGACCTCAAATAGTTGAGATAAATATAGCTTGATGGTGATAATGATTACTGATCTGTATTTGGAGTCTCACATTATAGCATTATATGACTCTGACCTTATTCATTCACCTTTGCACTTATTTTTTCATCTGATGGTTACATGTAGTAATTATTGTTTAGTCCATTATGACATGCAACTAAATCTGGGTTCATAGTACTTTATGGTCAAAAGTAAGCTCATTTTACTGCTATTAATATTCTTCTGATTTATGGCCTAATGATGTTAAGCACTGAACTGACCGAACATTGCTACTGAAACCAAACAAACCGACCTGATATAAAATCAGTTAATTCGGTTGATTACTGAATTAATCGAACTTTTTTTTATCAATCGACTCATGATGTGATGTCATCAATATTGGATAGTCGAGTTAATCCGGTTTATGAGTCGAATTGTGCAGTCGTTGTCCGATTTAGATATAGCAATCGATTGCTTACAATAAAGCAGTCAACTAATACTAGGTCGGTTTAATTGAATTCAAAATTTTAAAATCAAAACTGAACCGAATAAACTAAAATAACTGATATATTTATTTTTTTAAAAAATTGAATTTTCAAATTAACCGAACCGAATGTCCTAATTTGGTTGGTTGAGTTGGTTATTTTGGTTTGACCGAGATTATGCTCACTCCTAGTAAAGATTAAATACCAAGAAGGTGTAAGTAAAAAAAATACTAACAATAAAGAGTTAATCTCAACTACTTGGAGCAAACACTAGTTTATGAAGATGGAATATAAAAGTCTTTTCATTTCTTAGGTTTGAGTCTTCTCATTTCTTATGTTTTTAACATTAAAACTGAGGATGAGACAAATACTTTTTGCCCTAAAGGACTGAGAAATTATCATATTGCCTTAAATTAGACTTTGAAAAAGAACAAATCTATATTCGAGCAGAAAATCAAATCTCTAGCATTTGAGGCAGAATCAGGTCATAGGCTCTACCATAATGTTTAGGTCCCTGAATCCATTTTTCATTTCATAGTTTGTTATGCACATCTTTTTCACACTAGCAATAGAGTAGGAACCGGAATTCTGAACCACGTAGTAGGTTTGTGTTTTACACTTGTGTGTTGTGTTTTGTTCTTGAGTTATTTGTAGTTATATTTCCACTACACTGATTCAAATCGTAGAGAACAATGAACAAAATTCACAAGCATCTATTCATCCCCTTCTAGCATATATATCAATGTTGCAACCTAATCATTTGAAGAGGAATGCACATCATCACTGTAGCTCCAACTAACATTCAATAGAATAGCATGTCCTTGATGGAAAACTTGGGTGTACAATGTGATTTACCTGTTAAATTTTGCTACAAGTAGTAGAACATCACGACTCACCAATACCATAGACCACCAACCACTTTGTCCATCATCATCATATCATAGGTGATATACCAAGTCCTCGTCCATGACAAGTCACCGTGAGTAGAGTAATGGAAGACTAAAAAGGGAATTTCAGTGTTGTCAGTGAGAGATGAGAATGAAAGATCTGGCAGGCTATTTGTAGAAGACTGATTTTTTTTTTTACTTTATATTTTAGAATATTTATAATTTAATAATAGAATAACCATAATATCCCATTTATTAAATTTTTAAATACTCTTGAAGGGGTATATCAGGCATTTGAATGGGAAAATGTTATGCCCACACTTGAGCTGGCCCACATTGGATCAGCTCACCAACGCTAAGTCTGGCACACAGGCCAGGTTTAGCACCATCTGGCATGTGCCCATTTGCCCATCATGTTGGGCACAACGCATTTGACACCCCCATAAGAAAGTCTTCAACTTCATGCAACATAAACATCATTAGTTCAGTGCAATTTGTCATGATATAGGGATGTTCCTGCTGCTGCTTAAAAATTAATTTAACTAGAGTATCAGTGTACTCTCTCTCTCTCTCTCTCTCTCTCTCTCTTAATATGGTATGATATAGAACTGCAGTGCTCTCGGCAGTCAACACATTCTATTAAGTAGTAACTACTCTGCATATACCTCACTGATGGTTGATCTCTTTGCAGGTTCTGCTTGGATGATGCTCACACATCAGTTTATTGAATATTTGATATGGGGATGGGACAACCTTCCAAGAACAGTGCTTATGTATTATGCGAATTTTCTCTCATCACCTGAAGGATACTTCCACACAGTAATCTGCAACGCTCCTGAGTTCCGCAACACCACTGTCAACCACGACTTGCATTTCATATCTTGGGATAACCCTCCGAAGCAGCACCCACACTTCCTAACTCTAGATGACTTCTCACTCATGGTCAATAGCAATGCTCCGTTTGCAAGGAAGTTTGGCCGAAATGATCCAGTATTAGACAAGATCGATAAGGAACTCCTTGGCCGGGATCCTGATGGTTTTGTTCGGGGTGCATGGCGGCACACACTAAAAATGAATTCTAGCAATGGTCAACGTTACATTGTTAAGACTGTTACTGAGCTCAGGCCAGGACCAGGTGCTCCAAGGCTTAAAGCTCTGATAACCAGTCTTATATCTGCAGATGGTTTCAGCGAGCGGCATTGTGTTTGACATGGACAATCGGAGGCCATTTTTTATTGCGATATGAAGCTTTTTAGCTTCATGTCTGGATGTTCTGACAGCCCGTTGGCACGGACCATTGAATAGGTGGAGGGGATAGGCCATTTATATTTGGTCATAATTTTTGAAAATAATTCATAAATCTGTTGATTCTTAACTGCTATACACACAAAATACTCTTAAGGATAGCAACAAGTCTATGCTCGGTTTGGTTCCTCGTATCATAGTACATTGCAGTAGGTTCTTCATGATCTTTTCTATGGTTTCTCACCTTATATTATTCTTTAGCCAACTGAAAGATTCATCATTCTTTATTATTTCACATATTCATTGTTTGAATATTGACGTTGAGTAGATCTCATTGAATACTCATTGAAGCTTATAAATCAGCATCAACCAGTTCAACAAAGTCTTACAGAGATAGGGAGGATCATATGATGTAGCACGGTGCTGCCTACATCCTCAACAATTTCACTGATATGATTAAAGCAAAGCAAAAGAATAAGGCATTTTGCCTCCCCCGCTGAACAAACCATACAGTAGTGAACAAATTCTGTGAACGCTTGACTCCTCTCTCTCTCATTTTCGTATAATTTTATGATAGTAGAAATTATAATATTTAGCTGATAAATGAGAAAAGTTGATTGTTTAGTAAGTATTGTAAACACAACTAGTTTTGTGTGTTTTTATTTAAAATTATCAAATGACACCTCTATTCTACCATAATGAAAGAGACTTTGCATCCCCTATAATATCTCAATTGTAGCTCTTGTTATTTTATTTATTTACAGCAAGCACAACTTTTTGTATAATTTTAGACCTGCAATAAGAGAATAATATTTACACTTGAATTAAACAAAAAGTAATTACAATCACAATTAAACTTTTTAAACTTAAAAAATGCAAACAATTTAAATAAAACTGTTCATTTTTATTAATATAAGGAAAAGCTTCTTTGATCTAACATATGAATAACTATACACATTTTATATAATAAAATTGACAAAACTAAAATTGCTGTTTAGGTTCTAATAAAACTTTGTTATACTAATCAAATGAGCACATTTTTATGATTTTGGGAATAAATTGTGTTTTTTTCCTTCCAAAAGTTAAATGATGACAAAAAAAAAACATATTTAAGTAATTCTGTATATTTTATATTATTTTAAAATTTATGGACGAGTCTAGTGAATAAATTTTGGCTCATGACGTTTTTCCTTAATTGTGATTTAATTTAATCAGTTTCTCACCTTTTTATTTTTTAAAATAAAAATTTTGACTGAGCCAATCTTCAGTGGGATGGTTTTCACAAGATTGAAGATTACGTGACAATTATCAATTTTCAAACAAGTATAATTATGTAAATTAGAAATTAATAATATTTACTATCGAGGTTATATTTGGCAGTTTATGTTTTTTATCCCTAAAGAGTCAAATATTTTTATAAAAACTCCAAAATTAATTAAAAATGACAATTAAACTCTCATCTTTCTATCAATCAATAAATACTAAATGTACAAACAACGGCAGGCTTCGTATTGATCAGCTCTCGCTTCGGTGTTCTGCCCCCCTTCTTCGTTGCTATCGCCCGCCAAGTCCGACCCACGGCGAGATAGCAAGGAAGACCAGAAATTGTTTGCACTGGGAAGTATTCGCGCTGAGTTCGTATCCGCCAGTTCGATTTTTCGACTTGAATAATGCAGGTGATGATTCTATGTTCGAATCATTGGTTGAGCGCATTTTAGGTTTTACCCGATGTTTTAATTGATCCGGGTTTGTTGCTACGGTTCTTTCAATCGATTTTTCGTTTTTGGTTTGAACTCGTTCATCCTTGCCCAGTCTCTCCGAAAAGCTGATTTTTTTTTTTTTCGCGTTTTCCCCCGCTTGAAGGACTCGACTATTGTGTTGTAACTTTACTATTTCTTCCTTCGCATCTGCATTTTAATGTTTCTTCTTTTTCCCGTAGAATCTGTTGAAGGAAAACTCATTCCTTGTTTTCTTGTGCAGATTTGGTAAAAAGTTTTAAATTTTTCCTACATTATCTCCTTCATCCTATCCCAAATTGTACGAGGCCAATAAAGATGGATTTGGAAGTCGCAATATTCTGAACCACAGCACGAATTCCAGGTTCTGCTGTGACAGCAATGGCGGACAAGAGATTGCAAGCGGTCCAGAAGAACAGTGGGGGGTTCCTTCAACCTTTCCCAGAACTGGGCTTCTCGTGGAATATCCAACCTTTCCAAGACTTGAGCTTCTCATGGAATATCCATGATAGTTCGTATCCCTCCGGTAGCTTGTTTGCGAGTGTTAGTCAGATGGGAGTTGGGCTTGGGGTTTCTTCAAATTCTCCTAATGTGACACCCGAGGCAGGTTTTCAGGTTGTTGGGACTCCAGCTGAAGCCACAGAAGATGTGACCAATTATGTTGAAGAAGTTTTGGCTAAAAGGAATAAAAGTATACTGAAAGTAAGAATTAAGGTCGGGAATCCTCATTTGAGAAGATTGCTTAGTGGAGGAATTGCGGGGGCAGTGTCACGGACTTGCGTTGCACCTCTGGAAACAATTAGGACACATCTTATGGTCGGGAGCAATGGGAACTCAACAATGGAAGTTTTCCGGAATATTATGAAGACGGAGGGGTGGAAGGGTCTGTTTCGTGGTAATTTTGTCAATGTCATCCGTGTTGCCCCTAGCAAGGCCATTGAGGTGAGGGATATAATGTCGATTGCAACCATATTCTCTTTTAGTTTATTGTTGATCTATTGGTTGGATACACCACTCGATTGTCTTCACCTATATGTATTTTTTGAACAATTGCTTAATGATGCAATATATATACCATTCTCACCAGCATCTAGACATTGATTATCATCAGAAAGTAAATATTGCAAAAAACAAAAGGGCATTGCTCATGTTGAACATAGGGTTTAGGGCCCGCAGTAAGATTGCAATCCCTAGTATAAGTTTAAGTTTCTAATCTGTCATCTAATTTGATTGAAGCTTTTTAATAACAGAATGGTTGGATATGCATCCTTATTTGTGCCCTGAAATTTTACAAATTTTATTATGTGAATGTTTAGAGGGAATCTTTTTTGTTTCTGTTCAATATTTTGCTTATCTGTAAACTAAATCTTTTTGGATGATTCCATAGCCATCTGTTAGGCTATGTTTTGTATTTTGAGGAGCCTGTTGTTGTACAGTGCGATAACTTTTGTTATTCGTGTACTAGGAAAACAATTTGTGGAGGGCCAAACTGATATTATCACATCTGCTTGTTGTTGTGTAGGTGGATAACTGAATACTGCCTCTTATGGGTTTTAACTTCTAGGTTCTTAGCAACAATGAGCAATGATTACCTCCAAATGGAAATAGATTCTTGTGAATTGGCTAGGATGTGTCTTTTTTTTCCCATGCAGATGTATGAAACAGTATTAGGATGCGGACCGACTGAATTAAACAATGCTGCATGCATCTGCAACCGGTCAAGTTATATCTTGTGTGTTCTTTTCTCCTAACAAGGTTTACGGCTGTATGATTATTCTATTAGTCATTTTTATCCCAGATTCATGTTTAATAATTATTTTCTCTGTCGTCTGATTCTTATAAATCTCTATGAATCTCTTTGCAGTTATTTGCTTTTGATACAGCTAAGAAGGTTTTGACTCCCAAGGAAGGTGAACAGCCGAAGCTTCTGATTCCCCCCTCATTGGTTGCTGGGGCATTTGCCGGAGTCAGCTCAACCCTATGCACTTATCCTTTGGAACTACTAAAGACACGACTAACTATACAGGTTGGTGAAAGTCATTGCAGTAAGTATTGCATCTACATCTTTCATCTAATTCTTGTTTCCTGTGCAGAGAGGTGTATATGACAATCTCCTACACGCATTTGTGAAAATCATACAAGAGGAAGGCCCAGCAGAGCTCTTCAGAGGTCTCACTCCGAGCCTCATAGGAGTCGTGCCATATGCCGCCACTAATTACTATGCTTATGACTCCTTAAAGAAACTTTACAGGAAGGCCTTCAGAAAAGATGAAATAGGAAATGTTGCCACGCTTTTGATTGGCTCGGCAGCTGGTGCAATTTCAAGCAGTGCGACTTTCCCTCTTGAAGTTGCAAGGAAGCATATGCAGGTCGGAGCTTTCAGCAGTAGGCAGGTCTACAAGAATATGCTTCACGCTCTGTTGAGCATTCTGGAAGAGGAAGGGATTGGGGGGCTTTATAAAGGCTTGGGGCCAAGCTGCACGAAGTTGGTGCCAGCTGCTGGGATCTCATTTATGTGCTATGAGGCATGCAAGAAAATCTTAATTGATGAGGATGATGCATAACTTATGTTCGCTGAAATGTGAGATTTTAGGCTTTTAGTTGCATTTTTTTGGTTCACAGATTTTAGCCCAAACTGAAGCCGTTTGAGACTTGGATACTTATATGGAGCAGTAGTTTTTATTTTATTTTTCCCTTTTAAAATTATCTTTACCTTGTGATCCATTGAATGGGACCAGAGCTTATGGTCTGCAAAACTATGATCTTGGGAAAAATAAAGATAGTTGCAAACAAGTTTGACTAGTTTCTTATAATTTTGAATTGTTTTATATGAGGAAACGATGTATCTGAACTTGGGTTTTTCTAGTATTAAGTGCTATGTTGTAAGTTTTACGATGTTTTGTCACTCCACCATGCCTCCAATGAGAATTCTCCATGGTGATCCATGCTTGATGTCCTGATGCCCTACCTAGTAATT
>JBAMHZ010427962.1:0-11044 GCA_037177395.1 Alpinia galanga | reverse complement strand
AAAAGTTTTTTAAAAAAAGGCAAAAAAGAGGCATTGAGAACAATCTTAAAAAAGAACTAGAAAGTAGATAAAGAGTGTTTTTACACTTAAGATACACGACACATTGATATAGGTCCCTGGAAAAGATAAAAGAGGCAATTGACATTGTTCCATGCTCACAATTAAAAACACATGACTGTGCATATGACTTAAATAGACCTCATCAATATATCTTCTATTTCATATGAGCCTTAGCACAATGTCAAAGTTGTTGTCTGGTTCAAACAGTGAAAACAGCCTTTTGCAAAGCAAAGTAACTGCGTACAATAAATCCTTCCTTAAGACTCCACATAGTGGGAGCTTCATGCACCAGACTATCTTCTTCTTCTTTTTTTTTTTTAACATAATATCATTCTAAAACATAGTACATGCTTAGACATTTAAGTGATTGAAATATCTGAACAATCTTATTATAGATCCTAGATGTGAAGGCCTCTATTTGTATTTTCTTTTTTGTTAAAGATTTGAAGGCCTCTAATTGTCCAATTGGAAATAGCAGCCTAATCTAACAAAGCACTTTTAATTTCCAAAATATGTGTGCACTCTGATAAAAGAGTAAAAAATCTAGTTATCCTAAACAAATCGTTTTGAAGTTTATCCTACAAGTAACCTGGATAAAGGAAAAGTAAATGTTAAAGGTTTAAGAATAGTAGATTAAACCGCAATTGTGCACACACCAATAGCAGGGAGTATGAAAATTTTAACTCTAAGGACCCATGGAGCTTAGATCCTACTAGTTCAAACTAATGGGTAGGGCATTTTTATTAGCATTCAGGGTTCTTTAGTGGCAGATGCATACCTGTGAATCTTCACTTCCGCTGGCAATAAAAGCTTGCTCAAACCCTCCAAAGCAAGACCTTATCAGGAAACGGCAGCGTTTGTGACCTTTGTATCTGGTGACAAGCTTTGGCTCATCCTTTATGCTCCACATGTGAATCTCCTGGTTTATAAGATTCACAAGCAAGAAATTATCATCCTTTGACAGAGAGAATGAAGTGATTGTTTGATCTTCTTCTATCAGTTTCTCATTTTTTGTTCCCCTATCCAGCACCAAGATTGCTGTTTCTCTGCATAAAGTTATAAAAAGTCTACCATCCTTTGTGACCACAACATCAGAAGTTTTGCTAATTCGTTGTCCTTTCCAAGAATCCAGTTGTTTTCCAGCCAAATCATAGAAGCAAATGGTCTTATCAGTAACACCGCAAAAGAGTTGTTTTCCATCTGGGAACCAACCACAGGATATCAGACCAAGACCAGGCTTTTCATAGACATGGAGGCATTCACCAGAGTGAACATCCCAACACCTCACAATCTCTTCCAGTCCACAAGTTAGAAGTCGCCTGTCATTAGGGCTCCAAGCGACCATTAGGACAGGCTTCTGATGACCCATTAGTCTGTGCTTCAGAGTGAATTCTCCATTTTCTTGAACCTAATGTGGCAATGACATACTGTAATTAATAAACAACAAAGTAAATATCAACTATGGAAATACAAAGATTAACCTTAACCTATTAATCAACAGGAATCAACCTTATCAAATTCAATGAATTTACATAAGATAAATCAGGAACATTGTCAAATTAGATGCCATTTACAAATGATGAAAGTGAATTTTCGAGAGAATCACACGTATGGAATTCTCTTTAAATCAAAGCAGGATAGAAATGCAGCACTGGTCAAGTACAATTATTTTAAGATTTTTTAGATGAACCAATTTTCTATTCATGTTCTAAAGTGCTCCCCAACAGCTGAAGGAAAAGGAAAAAAATAAGCAGCTGGAAGGGGGAAAAAAACTCAAACTTTATTTTACTAGCCTAGTAAATATTGGACCAAGTGTGATGTGAGATAGCACAAATAATAGTACAATTACATTTAAACTAAATGATAAAGCACCTTCTAACTCTGAAGAACTTTAGAATGAATTATTCTAAGCACAGATAAAGGCCTAGAATATCCAAAGGGTGTCAATTTGTTGTGAGTACTCAAATAAGTGTGTCAATTTTCAAGCCTGCGAATGTAGTTGAAATATAAAGAATTTGTATTGCATTTATGTCTAAATTGTTCAAAAATCTAGCAACTTTCTGGATTTGCTTAGCTATATAAAAGGATAAGTCCTGTACCTGGTTGAGCCATCAGTTATGATGAGTTACTTTTCTCTTACACCATCTCCATTTCCTCCATCTTCTCTTATTTACTTTCTCTTCTCTTTCTCATCTATTCTAATACTCAATCCCTTAGAACACACATCATCAGCTGATAACAGAGCACAAAAAACCAACCTTGCACTGAAAGTACCCAAACCAACTCTTCCACAAGTTTAGAGAATAAAGAGGTGAATCTTGGGGTGATCATTCTTGAAGAGGTATTAAGACAGAAAAAAAGTGGTGTCCAATAATAGTTGAAATTTTCATTTACATTTTTGTTGGAAAATAAATATTTATATGCTGTCGATTATGGATTCTATTAAATCCCCCACCTTGTTTTCTCTTTATTTTCTTTATTTTGTTATTCTTTCTATCACCATAATCACTAAAATCATCCATTTAAACAACATAAAGAGAGAGAGAGAGTGAGATCATTCATCATTGCAAAGTTGGTCCTTTGCATTTCTACATGATAGCAACTATAACCAACTAATTAAAGGGAAAAAACTAGTATTTTTTTAAGTGAAAAAAATGATGGGATGAACCAACAATCCTGACCTCACTGACCATGCTTATCACACAGAAAATCATAATATCATATTTAACCAACTTTCAATGCAAACCACTCAACTTCTATGAGTCCTACAATATCTGCATTTTTATCATAACATAAAAATGTTAGACATCTGTAGCTTCAAACAAAGGAATATTACCTACTCCTCAAACACTTGGGCAATGCAAACGATCAAATTGTTTGAGAAACAAATCTTGAAATTCAATGAGTTAACAATTTGGAGAAAATGGCTGGGACAATCAAAGTTGATGTGCCAAACTTTGATGGTAGATTTGGTCAAATGTATATATTAACTAGTTAGATGGTATGGACAATTACTTCAATGGTGAGACATGATAGACATTTAAAGAATAAAATTTGCAAAGATGAAACTTGCAATCTCCGCCAGGAATATTAGTGAATTTTTTCCTTACTGCATGCTACATCAGAAAAAACTTCCTAGATGCATTGACTTAGCTATTTATAAGTTTTCTCCAGTAGCTGAAAACAAACCAAATTTCACTTTGATAAATGATGCACCAAGGTTGAAGTGGAATGGCACAACAAACACAAATAGTGTGCAAATTATAACCTGTAATAACAAAATCGCCCATAAACCAAATTACAATAGACTCAACCCTTCCCCAAGATCCCACATTGGCAAGAATTTCGTGCACTAGGCTGCCGTTATTACATCTAGATGTTTCCTTATAATTTGTGCCTCTGAATCACTTGAACCTTATAATCTTTAACCTGTTTCCTTATTCAAAGACAGAAGAAATTTATAAGGTCCAAGTGATTCAGAGGCACAAAGCTCCAAACATCAGAAAAAGCTGGCACTTTTCAAGCCAAAAACACAATCCATAAATCACAGCTCATTTGATCAGTTAATTCCACAAAAATGAATATCACAGCTATTGTGATAAAAATAAAGACATTGCCAAGTTGGTGTTTGTCACTTGCTCACTATGAACAGGCTACCCAAAAACAAAATGAAGTTTGTTTCACCTCTAAGCACATGGAGACTCTAGAGGAAGTAAATACCAATTATAGTGATTTAGTAAAAACTGCACTGAGAGACAAACTAATCCCATCAAATTCTAAAGAGATGTACCTCCCATATAATTGCAGATTTATCATTTGACGATGATGCTAAATAATTTCCTTGGTTGGAGAACTGTAAGAACCATACTTCATCATTGTGTTCTTGCAATATCTGTCACAATGAGAAAAAGAATGGTTCAGAAAGACAAATAGTAGAACTGACATCATAAAGTTCTATCAATAATTAAATAATCTATCAGTAAACATATTGTTAATGCTCCAAATGTTCACATACACTAGAGTAAATATATGCACGTATATGTAACTCTGAACAATGAAAAATAGCTTCAGAAAAAGGTACAAGACAAGCAGACTTCAGAAATTAGTGTACTTAAATAAAAAAGAATCAAATATATAGATAGCACACTAATGAACACTTCCTACCTGTGTTGTTTGAGAAGGTAATTGGTCCTTTCCGCAATGATGATCTGTGTACAATGAAAGACAACCTTCCACAGAGTTGTGGAAATAACAAGCTTCTCTTTGAACGTTAAGAGCCTGTTCAACCAAGTGCTCCAATCTCCTCTCAGGTATCATTATTGATGGAGGAAGCAATTTCTGCAGCTCATCCAGAAGCCTTGTTCGTGAGTCTGAAATCTCTTCTCCCGCACTGGCAAACCCAAGCGAGATACGCTGCGAAGGAGATATAATGCAACTGGAAAGCTTGTGCACCCGCTTTTTGTTAATGCTAAGTGGAGAGATCTCATTTCTTAATGATTGTAATGCTTCCATTACCTTATTGTTCTCCAAAAGTTCAAAGAATTTCTGCTCCAAAATCAAAAAGGAAGCAGACTTCAAAATATTTTCATCGTCGAGCCCTATTTTATGCAATGTTATCATGCTTTCATCCCAGTTTCCATCAAGAACATGCTTCCGGAAGAGGCTCACAGCTGATGAGTGTAATGGTATTCCTGACTCTTCCTCCAGAACTGCTCCACTTCTCTCATACCCAAGCGAATAGAGGGCCTTGGTAATAATTCTGACAAATTCAACTTTCTTAATGACTCCTTTAGAACCAATCATGTCTTCTTTCCCTTGGGATGGTAAAGGCCTTGCCATTTGGCCTCCCAAAGGATTGTTATAATCTAAAATCGATGAAGTATTTGAAAGGTTCGCTAAATCTACTGAGGATGCTTTAACACGTTTTGATGGTGGTTCATTATCTTCTACACCTCCCATGAAATGCCAGAATCAGCCCATATATATATAATTGAATGCTTTATAAACAGAAGACAAGATTCATTCAATTGTCATGATGATTTAGAGTCCAGTATATGTAAATGAATTCCTGCATACAAAAAGGAAGATTAATCTCAATATTCCTAAAACCCACAAGTTTGACCAAATTACACAACGGCTATAAGCTAACAGTAGGAACAAACCTCAGCTAACAACAGAAACTTTATGATAATTAATAAAAATTTGTCTCACACAGTTAGCACATGAAAATAACTTAAGTGATGTCCCAACATGAGTTAGAGAGCATGAGAATGATAGAGTTGATTATCAAGCTTAGAAATGTTAATTATCATGTTGAGGTCATAGTTTTCCATAGTCCAATCCAACACTTATAACTCCTACTAGTAAGCTTTTACAACTTATAATCTATGATGGCTCTTAGGTCATCCATTCCGCATAGACAGGAATGCGATATGAAATCATTTTGACAGCTAAAAATGATAGATGACTAGAACTGGACTGGTGTTGAACAGATGTTCCAGTGTTAATTTTTTCCTTTCTTCTAGGTGTGACTTAAAGGTCATATGTTTGAGTCGCGGAAACAACCTCTTGCAATGCAGGATAAGGTTATGCACAATAGACCATTCCTAAGACGGTGCATTGGCGGGAGCTTCATACAACGGGCTGCTCCTTTTAGTGATTGCTAGAAATGGATATAAAGGTAATATAGAATATAAGTTCAATACTTATTAGCTTGATCAACATGATGACTCAAACAGACAATAGAAGAATATACATGTTAAAAAGTTCATGCAGCTACACTCATTGACCGTGTTGCAACTTTGTGAGAAAGTAATTTCCTGGTAAAAAGATTGTCTGGTAGTTATCTTAAGCCAACACATTATCTATATAGAATGCTATCAGACGATAAGCAATCTAATGAGAACCTCCAACTAAAAAACCATTTTCCTTAAAAATCTTATCTGAAATAATAGGGGAGTTGCTCAAAGAAAGCAATTAGCACGCATATCCTCTAGAACACATCACCTAAACATCAAAGAAAAAGACAACCCATAACCCCAAGGGAAATTCAACAGACACAACTAAAAATCTCCCCAAAGACATCAACTTTCTTTCCTCTGTCAAAATTCCTGCAATCAACGGACCATTACCAATGAACTAGTGCGATCGGCGGATCAAAAATCATCAGTAAATTAACAAAGCAGCGCAGAGTAACAGAAGGCGAAAAAACCTAGATCAGCAGCATAAACAAGGCCTCAGAACCAACTAAAAAACCAATATTTTGAAGGATACTGGACCTAAGGAAGAGGGGCGTAATCTGCCAAGCACAGCCCCAATGAAACATCGACTCAAAGGTCGAAAGAGGCGAAAACCCTCAATCCCAGGCTGGGATCGGACTGTCGGGTTCGATTGCAGCCAGCCCTAAACTGCTCGAACACCGAACAAAAAAACCTCGGGAAGACCAAAAGGAGATGGCTCCTTCGTACGCGTGCGGTGATATTGGCACAGAATTGGGCCTAAATCGGTCAGCGGTTAAACCAAGCATGGAAGCAAGCAGAATGGGGGAGAGAGAGCTGAGGATGAGAAGAAAAGAATGGTATTTATAGGGGAGGACACGAGAATGAGGGCAATGGGCGACGAGTTAGCTTCTTTCCTTAAGCATGTTTTCTTCTTCCTCTCCACGATCTAATCTTCGTCGATTACAAACCAAATCCAATTAACTCCCTAAATAATTATTTTATTACTAAACTTCATTTTATTTTTTTTAAATTTTTATGCTAGTGACTTTACAAGAGATCCAAATTCAATAATAATAACTTTTCTTCTTCTTTGGCATTAGTGGGCTAATTATGTTTTAATCCTCTCTTTTAATTCAAAGAGAGTCATTTGATACATATCTCGAGAGTGTGTTACTTGGAAGTTATACTAAGTGGTTAAAAGATAAATTAGAGATTAGGGAGAGATAAAAAAAAATTATCGTAACATAAAGCATATAAACACGAATTATTAAACAAAAATGAGGAAAAATATATTTTTTATAATTTGAAGAGTTGAGGATGTATCACTTTTTTTTATTATTTTATTTATAAAAAAAAAAGAAGAAAAAACAAAAGGAAGACAATAACTCAACATCTTTCACCTACAACACCTCCTCTGTTCCTCACATTCAATTCACTTGACTGTCTTAATTTTCAATACCTTGCTTACTGTGTATAATCCTCCATATGGATTCCATTCGATGATTGTTGAGATTTAGCTTTCTAATTGACTTTTTTCACGGTTTTGTTTTTCCAATGAAATCGATTTCCTTCTTTTTGTACTGAGTAGTAAATTAAATACATGCACATAGTGTCGTAATTGGATGTGTTCTTCAGGCGAGGTCAACTTAGTGGCTTGTTTGCTTCCCTGTTTCACATAGTGGATGGAATTATGTCAGAGGAACAGGTCTTTCAACAAAGCTTCCCTGTTTCATTTTGATATGTTTTAACATCCATCTCGCATTTGGAGCTTGTCTTCTTCATCTCCACCAAAATGCAGAAACTGTGATATAAAAAATGGAAGTTCATGGCTTATCCAATTGTCCTCTCTTTAGAATATTTGCTGCTTCTATGGACCGATTCAACACTTTTTGCAGTCCAAATGAACAGGCTTCGTGATCTCAAAATGACCAAGCAAAACTCTTAGGTGGAAGGATGATCTATAAATACTCAAACTCCTCCAATCCATCTCATTTCATCGAGCAACATACTGAGCAATAGAAGAGCATGGAGATGACCAGTCGTGCCATCTTCCTCGCCTTCTTCGCCTTAGCTTCCGCCAGTGCTGCCATGGCTTCTGATCCCAACCAGCTCCAAGATTTCTGCGTCGCCGATAAGAATTCAGCAGGTGAGCATTGCGTTTGTTGGATTCAAACTCGTTAATTCCTTGTCGTGCCATTGATGTATATGTATCTCTGCGCGCAACGATCCTTGCAGCTCTGGTCAATGGCCTCGCCTGCAAGGACTCACAGATGGTCACCGTCGAGGATTTCTTCTTCAGTGGCCTCGACGAGCCTGGTAACACTTCGAATGCCGTCGGCTCCAAGGTGACCCCTGTCGGTGTGGCTCAGATTCCCGGGCTCAACACGTTGGGCATCTCCTTGGTTCGCATCGACTATTCTCCCTTTGGCCTTAACCCACCGCACACCCACCCGCGCGCCACCGAGGTCCTCGTCGTGCTGAAAGGCAGCCTTCTCGTTGGCTTTGTGACCTCCAACCCTGAGAACAAGCACCACGCCAAGGTTCTTAACGAGGGCGACGTGTTCGTGTTCCCTCAAGGTCTCATCCACTACCAATACAACAACTGGACCATCAACGCTGTGGCCATCGCTGGGCTCAGCGGCCAGAACCCTGGCGTTATCACTGTCGGCAATGCTATCTTTGGATCGACGCCACCGATCTCCGACGATGTGCTCGCGAAGGCCTTCCAGGTGAGCAAGGAGACAGTTGACGCAATCCGGGCCAAGTTCTGAGACACGAATCGAAGTGTTTGTCCTCTCGTTAGGTGCTGATTTCAGCGTTTTCATGCGTTACATTCATTGTTTCGCTCAGTTCGATTCAGAAAGCATGTACTGCTGTGTGGGTTTGGATTTATTACGGAAATAGAGCAAAGAAAAAAAATATATGCTTCCAAAAATTCAACAATTAGCCATTCGCTGCGATGGAAGACAAACAAAGTACAAAGCTTTACTCATCTAGATTTAAAGTCGAACATATACACTGTCTGCCGGAATTGTTCGACGTCGCATGGGATCCTAATCACCCCCCGATGACGATGCCCCAATTCCTCCTCCGCCATGGCAAGCAGAGCAACCATGGTCGGCTCTCTGAACACCTTCACGTGCACTTCAAATCTCTGCAGCCATTCTGATCCTTTATC
Source organism: Alpinia galanga (assembly GCA_037177395.1). Lineage (NCBI taxonomy): Eukaryota > Viridiplantae > Streptophyta > Magnoliopsida > Zingiberales > Zingiberaceae > Alpinia > Alpinia galanga. Next base: position 2,086 of record JBAMHZ010427962.1, on the reverse strand, counting down.
CACGTCCTCTCCCACAAGAACCGGTACGTACCCTCTCCTCGTCTTCTTCCTTCGACTGCTGCTGCTGTTATTATTCATAGTCTCCTCCTCCTCCTCCTCCATGCACGACTCACAGTAGACTGCTGCCTTCTTTTTCCTCCTCCAAAACATTGTGGAATTAGCTTCTTTCGGTGCGTGTATTTATAATTACAGTAATTGGCTTAATTTCCAAAATTAATTTTATCAACTTGATAAGTCGGCAAACTAATTCGCACCTCAGGAATTGTTAGAAGGTTGGCCGATGGAGAAGAGTACGTTTAGTCCTTCGTTGACTTCATCGGTTGGCTATATGTCGAATTTCCAAGTCATTTATTGGGTCAATGGAAGACTTTTTGTAGACAGCAACAAAATCTAGCTAGAAGAGTAGAAGACGTCTGGGTTCATTGACTTCATCGGCGTCTGTTCGAAAGGTAATGAGTCCTCATCCCTCGATCAGTTTAGAGGTCAAAGTCTTCGTCCTTCAGTTTTGGTCGACACAAATCGAACAAAGTGAGCCGTCCTTACTGACTCAGCTCTCCGTCCTAGTCGCCTCTCCTTTCTCCCCTAGCTAGAGAGACAGAATGCATAATGACTTGACTCCGCAGGGCAACGGATGATTAGTATGGATAACAAATTTATCAAAAGAAAAATGACTCTTTCTACGATATTTGTCTTTCCATCTTTTCACCGTGCTAGCGTCTGTTTAAATTTATATTAGCTGTGAAACTAATTAATAGCAGCATTTAAGATGTGCATATATAATCACCTTTTACTCTAAAAATATATAATGGCTTGAATTAAAAAATAAATAAATATTTTTTTTAAATGTTGTATTAATTAAATTTATATCTCAAATTTAGTAAAATGTTAACCTATCAATATTGCATAAAATAATTATTGAATGTTCGAGGAAAATAATTATATATGATTTGTAGATATTTAATTTTTTTAATAGACTGCTCTGATGTAATTGACTTTGTGTGATATTTTGCAAGTTTATAACTTCCTTCTTCATCTCAACGAGGTAGATATTGATGAGAGTTAGTATAGTAGAGACACTACAAAGAATATTTTAGATATATTTATTTGATGAATACTAGATATCTTCTATGAGAAAGATATTGATTTATTTATCTTAAGCATCCTTATCAGCCGACTTATAATAATTATTGTAAAAGAGGTAAATCGTGATGACTAAGCAGCCTCCTAGCCAGTTAAATCATACTTACGAGGTAAGCCTCGGGAATCAACTCCTACTTCAATACTACAAGCATCTACCTGAATACGTACCAATTCGGCTAGCTATAAAGAAAATATAAAGAAGATATCATGATGTTGTTATTTATTCAATGAGACACATTCAATCTTTTATTTGAGATTTTGAATTCAACAATTACATGTGTTAACTTGGATATTTATTTTAAAATATATCTTTAAATACTTAAATAATTTGATCAACTATCAAAATCATATTTAGCAAATTATGCATATGTAAGTTTTAGGATTTACAATTTTATGTATTCAACTTTTATATTTATCAAAATACGCAGTCAATTTTAATTATGTCATCCATTTTATTGATCCACTAATATATAATAATAGAGTGCTGAATTTGCAATCGTCAATCAATAGTTAAATATTTTTTTTACTAATTTCAAAAAAACATGGTTCTTTGTTTAGAATATGAAATTCGTATCTAAAAGCATAATCATACTCAGAAGAATGATGTAAATGAATGTAATAGACTTAGTTTGAAATATTTATAAGGTTTTTTAAAGTCATCAATAAATTTTATCACTCTAAATTAAAACTAATACACTCCTTAAAACCTGTTGAGTGTAATCATGTACTTGAATTTGAATTTTACAATCTAAATTAAGAGATATAGATTCTTAAAATCTTTATAATATTGAAACAATTTGGTACAAGGTCATTAAAAAAACATAAGTCTATCATACTTATGTTGGATCTTTGATTGCCGCTAGAGAGGAGGGTGAATAGCATTTTCCCCAATTCGATCGTCGTTCGCTTGGTTCGATTGCGTTTGTGTCTACAATTCTTGTTAGGC
>JBAMHZ010427942.1:0-11045 GCA_037177395.1 Alpinia galanga | reverse complement strand
TCAAGATCAGTTAATTTATAGTACATAGCAGTCGATTGATGGGTGCTAGCACAACAAAAACGTGTCAGATTTATTTTAAGGAAGCGACTATTTAATGAGTTTCAAAGGTTACAAATTCATTACAACAGATTGGTCATGCTAATATTTAACAAATTGACCATGCTAATATTTCTGCTAGTTTCTCAAAGCTTTATTGTAAACCTTAACATGCTTGGGGTAATGCTCTTGTACGAATTGTGATCACCTTATAAGAGGTCTCTCCAACTTTAATGTTGCTATAGAAGATAAAATATGTTGGATTCCGGGAGTCATCTATCAAAGGATCATAAGCCATGAAATAGATTTGTCTTGTGTGCTCATATTTTGTTTTAGATCACCTAATTGCAACATAAAATGGTATTCACCCCTCTACTACATCAGTCAACTGATCGCTTATGCACCAATACTCTTTCTAAGGTCAATCACTTTATCAATTGCTCTTCTTGTCTAAGAATCCTTGATGTCGATCTCATATCAATCCCTAGAATAGATTGTTACCTGCTGTGCAACCTTAACTTTAATCATGACTCCACCACCCTAAATCATCTATCATAGCTCGATCTGGTTTCATCCTTGACTTGGTCATAGGCCCAAGCAGGACGCACTAGTTTCATTCCTAGACTTGGTCATAGGCCTAAGTAGGGTGCATTGTTCAAGAAACAAAGAGGGAGGAATTTCTTAGAATAAGGAAGCATGTCCAATTACAAACATGGCTGTTTTAAGAATAACAAAGAGAGTAGATACATTTCTTTAGATAGGCTTGTATTTTTTTGATAAAGTGCATAAATTCACAAAAATAAAAAGGCCAAGTTTGAGAAAAATATATATATATTCAATACAATAGATCTAATATGATTCGATCCTTTTCTAGGACTTTACATTGGCAGGAGCTTCGTGCACCGGGATGTTTTTTTTTTAATTTGCCTTTATCTCTGCATGATTATATTAGTTGTAATTTGAGTTGAAAAAAAAGTACTGTGTGTTTGTCTCTTAGTTTCTTCTTTTGGGAGGATTCCTGAGTGGTGAGCTAAATCCAAATTCTTTTCCTTGAGGGTTACTTATCCTCAAGGTGGTGGATTCGTTCTTATCATACTGTTTCAGATTCCTTATAGTGGTATCATTTGGTATCAAGAGCCAAGTTCATCTTCTTGTTGGTCTCAACGCTTTGAGTTCTTGTGTTCATCATGGTGAGGCATAGAAACCATATTCCTTCAAAAGTTCATGTTGCAAATGACCAAATGCAATACTTGAAAATTCCAGAATTAAGGAGAATGGTTGAGGTGCTGCAAAGACAATTGATGCAATAATAAATCAATGGTCAACCGAGAAGAAATCAAGGTGAAGCACTCGAGGAAATGGAAGATTAGAATCCTTTTGGCATTAATGATGATTCTAGTGATGAGGAGCAAGACCATCAAAAGCCAAGAAGTTTGCCAAGGAGACATGAAGGTGATATGAAGGTTGAACTTTTAGAATTTGATGGCAAGATACAAGGTAATGCTTTTATCTATTGGTTATATACCGTTGAAAGAATTTTTAAATTCAAGGAGTTTTCGAAGGAAAGGAAGGTGAAATTAGTGGCTTTTAAATAAAGGGCTATGCTTCACTTTGGTGGAAAAATCTAAAGAGGGAAAGGAGTAGAGAAGAAAGGAGGCCTATTCCCACTTGGGAGAAGGTGAAGCGGGAGTTGAAGAAGAGATTTCTTCTTGAAAATTATAGACAAGATAACTATATGAAGTTCTATGATTTCAAGCAATACGACCTGCCATTACCGGGGAAGAGTATATAAGAAAATTTGGGTATTTGATGCTTAGATGTGAAATTAAAGAACCCACAGAGCAAACTATTGCATGGTTCTTGGGAGGTTTTAAGAGAGAACTTGCGGATGCAATTAGATTACAACCATATTGGACTTTTAATGATGTTACAAAACTTGCTATCACCCTTGAACAACAACGTGGGGAGTATTCATTATAAACAACCCCTAAAACAAGTTCTTCTAACCAAGGGAGTATCACCTTTAGCTCTAACAAACTGTTTGATAAAGGGGCAACTACTATTAAGAATGAAGTTAAGGTTGATGGAACTGTTCAAAAACCCTTTAGCAATTGCAATTCCACTCAGACTATAAATGTCAAGAGTATGGACACATCACTTTTGATTGTCCCAACCGAAGGGTAGTCATCATTAAAGAAGATGTGATTGTAGAAGAGGAGGAAGAAGTGAACTAAGAAGGTTTGAAGCGTAGTCACCATTAAAGAAGATGTGATTGTGGAAGAAGGGGGAAGAAGTGAACCAAGAAGATTGGGAACTTGCAAAATTCACTGAATATGCAGATGAAGGAGAGGCTTTAGTGATTTAGAGGAGCCTTAATATGATTAAAAGAAATGAATAGGCATGGCAGTGAGAAAACATCTTCCAAACAAAATGCACTGGCCATGGAAAAATATGTAAGGTGATTATTGACAGTGGAAATTATACTAACGTAGTGGCTGAAGAAATGGTGACCAAATTGGACTTAAAGATTGAGCCTCACCCTTCGCTGTACAAACTTCAATGGTTTGAGAATGTTAATGGCTTCAAAGGTCACAAGGAGTTGTTTTGGTTTCTTTTTCCATTGGTAAGAACTACAAGGACCTTTGGATGCATGTCATTTATTGCTTAGAAGACCATGGGAATATGACCAAAAGGTTTCTCATGATGGTTTTAAAAATACTCACTCCTTTATCAAGGACGGTGTTCGGATTGTGTTAGCACCCATGAAACTTGAATAAAATATTTCTAAGGAGGAAGATAATTCTTTTCTTACAAGTTTATAAGTAAAGAATGCTTTAACTAACCAAGGTAAGATTTATGCTATCTTGGTTATGGAGGCTACCACTACTCAACAAACACCTATTCATGAGTTATTGCTGTCATTATTGGAGGAGTTCAAAGACGTGGTACCAGATGAGATTCTGAATAGTTTAACACCAATGAGGAATATTCAACATCACATTGATCATATTCTAGGTTTGACCCTTTTAAGCTAGGTTGCTTATCAGTTGAACCCAATGCAACAAGTTGAGTTACAAAGGCATGTTAATGGTCTTATAGCTCGAGCTTTGACTCATGAGTCCTTAGGTTGCTCCTGCTCTATTAATCCCAAAGAATGATGAAACTTAGCATAGTGTGTTAATAGTTGAGCTATCAATAAGATCTGATTTTTTATTCCGCGGTTGGATGATCTACTTGATCAACTTCATGGAAGTAAGGTATTTTTCAAAATTGATCTTCGAAGTGAATATCATTATATTAAAATGAGGGAAGGAGATGAATGGAAGACAACTTTCAAAATAGGAAAAGGAATGTATGACTGCCTTGTGATGTCGTTTGGTCTTTCCAATGCTCCTAGTACCTTCATGAGGCTTATAACACATGTTCTTACTCCATTCTTGGGAAGATTTATTGTTGTTTACTTTGATGCTCAAGAAAGCTTTGAATCTATTAAGAAGAAGATAACAACAACTCCTGTTTTGACACTTCCAGACTTAACAAAGTGTTTGAATTAGATTGTGATGCATCCAAGGTGGGAATTGGAGCTGTTCTCAGCCAAGAAGGAAGACCCATTGCTTTGTTTTGTGACAAGTTGAATGATGCAAAGAGGAAATATTCCACTTATGACAAAAAATTCTATGCCATCATTGGAGCCATTACTTGCTGCCTAATGTGTTTGTGCTCTATTCCGACCATGAGGCATTGAAGTACCTAAGCAATCAACACAAGCTAAGTGTTTGGCATGCAAAATGGGTAGAATTTCGTCAAACTTTTCAATTTATGCTCAAACATAAATCTGATCAATTGAATAAGGTGGCAGATGCATTGAGTGGGAGGCATGCTTTGATGAATGCTATGAAATCTCTGGTGGTTGGTTTCAAGATTATTAAAACTCTTTATGAAGATGATTCTGATTTTGGCAACCTATGGAAAAGCTTATTTAAATGGGCCAAAGAACCAATTCTTTATTCATGATGGCTATCTTTTCAAGTGTAAATAATATTGTGTTCCCAATTTCTCACTTAGAGAAGTCATAATTTAGGAGGCTTATGGTGGAGGGCTTGTTGGACATTTTGGTAGAGACAAAACATTGACTTTGGTGTCAGTGAGATTTTATTGGCCTAAGCTTGTGTAGTATGTAGAGAAGATTGTGAGTCAATATGTTACTTGTCACAAAGTTAAGATGCATGGGAGCAATGCTGGACTGTATAATCCTCTTCCTGTTCCAACGACACCATGGGAGGATGTGAGTATGGACTTTATTGTGGGATTGCCAATAACTCAAAAGAATAAGGACTCAATTCTTATGGTGGTGCATCGATTCTCCAAAATGGCCCATTTTGTTCCTTGCCACAAGACTCTAGATTCTACTCATGTTGCTAACCTCTACTTTAAGGAAATTATTAAGGTTCATGGACTTCTAAAGTCCATCACTTGCTGATCAAGATTCAAAGTTTTTAAATCACTTCTGGAGAACTCTTTTGAAGAAGTTGGGAATTGTGCTTCAATTTTGTTCATCACACCACCCATAAATAGATGGACAAACTGAAGTTATTAATACATCATTGGGAGCTCTACTTAGAAGCTTGGTGAAGAAGAATGTTAGGGGCTGGGTGAGCTTATTACCACATGTTGAGATTGGCTATAACCATTCTACAAGTCAAACTACTGGTTATTCTACCTTTGAATCTGTTCATGGTATGAACCCTATTGGCCCTTTGGATTTATCTCCTATTCACATTGTTGATCACTTTAGGTGATGAAAGAGCTAAATTCATCAAGAAGATTCATGCAACAAGTGAAAGAAGTTTTTTGAAACAAATCGAAAAGTATAAGAAGCAAGTTGATAAGCACCGAAAGGAAATTGTTTTTAAGGAAGGAGATCTAGTGTGGATTCATTTGAGAAAGAATGGTTTCCCAACAAAAAGTTTGCTAAACTTCAACCCCATGCTAATGGACCTTCCAAGATCATTTAAAAGATTAATGATAATGCATATAAGGTGGAGCTTCCCGGTGACTATGGAGTTTTTGCCACTCTCTATGTTTTTTAGATCTTTCTCTATATGAAGATAATGAGCCAATAAACTTGAGGACGATGAGTTCTTTTCAATCAGGGGAGAATGAGGCACTTGGGTCACCCAAGCCTAATGAGAATTTAGCCAACAAGAGTCCAATGGAGTATAATTTTGGGTTAATGGTTCATGAAGTACTTAAAGTCCAAAACATATTTTTTGGACCAACCCACTATTTACTTTAATGTTTCAATTAACACGCATGAAGTTAATTAGAAACATTAAAGATGGAGTCTTAATTATTGTGTATTGGTAATTGTCATTTGCATGGTGAGTCTTAGTTTCTGTGTTGGTCATTGTAGTTTGCATGGTGTGGGTAGTAAAAGAGTCTTAATTATTATGTGTTGGTGAGTCTGGCACAAAGAGACGTGCTCTAAAAAGAGTGTGTTGATAATTGTAATTGACCTTTGCTTTGTGTTGCCTTGGAACTTAAGTTGTTGCATGAATGGTATAATTTAAATTCCTATTTTTGGAGGGATGTTCCAAGTATAAAAGGAGGCTGAATTTTGCAAGAAAGAATCAATCTTTTGTTTTGAAAAAAAATCTCTGTGTTTTTCTCTTAGTTTCTTATCTCATGAGAGGATTCCTTTGAGTGGTGAGCTAAATTCGAATTCTTATCCTTGAGGTGGTGTTATCTTCGAGGTCGTGAATTTGTTTCTATCATACTGTTCTACATCCTTGGATCAATATGGTATCATCATCTTTTTTCTCAAGATGGAAAATTACGCGATGGTTTCTACTACTCTAGTATATAATATCAAATTTTTACTTGGTCTTTCTCTCTTCAATATTCTCTCATCACAAAAGCAGATTTTCAAATCTTAATGTCTCCTTTCTGCAACTCTTAACTATGTTATTGAATTTTTGTTAGTATGATATCTTCAGTTTGAGATAGAAGACTATATCAATTCTTTATTAAATAAAATCAACTCAGCCAAAGTTTCTCAGTTCTTGTATTAGTGCTGTGTCTTCGTCATACCTTCAGATGCTTTATCAGTTTTGTTTTTCTATTTGTGTAACGAGTTGGGCAATGATCAGTTTTATACTTAAGATTGAGGAAGATCTGGTTAATAGTTATAGTTATGTTTAGTTACATGGGTTTTTGGTCATTAGGTTATGTTAGAATCCATATATAATGGTTCTCTTTTTATCAACAATTTTTTTTTTCTATTTACTGAAATCAACTCAAACGTAACAAACTTGTTTCTTAATTGGGATACACTAGAAAAAAGTCATATGGAAAAGAAAAAGAAGCATGTGCTAACATAGATAAGTGTTTCTAATTATATTTTTATTATGTTATAAATCTACCAGTTTAAGGAACTTGGGTGTTTGTATGCCCATATATGAATTAAATGACTTTATTTTGAAATGGTTATCATGAAATCATGCATGAAATTTCACTTTTATTAGTAAATGATTTTGTTAGCTGTAGATTCTTAAGTTTTCTTTTATAGATTGATTTATGTCCACATCTATCCGCTATAAAGAAATTCTACTTCCACTTAATTTACAATTGCGTTTTGTCACTATTCAAGATTGAGCGTATGGGATTTGAATTTTGCTTCTTTGTAATTGTTGTTAATGTTTCTCACTTTTCTTCTTATTCTCTCTCTCTCTCTCTCTCTCTTTTAAACTTAGAGATTTCATGGCCAGTGCCTGCACGACATTGACAGAAACTTTTTTTTAGCACAACTCTGACAGAAACGGACACAGCTTTGGAATTGTAATTGTGTCCTACACAGTTCTTATCACAGTTCGAAAGCATTTGCACACGGATTTTGGAACTTTTTTTTTTTTGCTTCTCACCAGGCCAGTTTCATGTTGTTTTTGTTTCCTGGAAATCACCTTGACAGAAATTTCTGTTGTCCGTTCAACAAATTAGCAGTTTACTATCTATTAGCAAATACAAATCAAATTGATGCTTGACTTAATTTTGAAGTATGGGATATCAATGAATCCTCTCCAGCGCTTGCTAAATTCTTCTACTTAGATTAATTTATTTCTTCATTGATAGCCTAGAAAGGCTTTGCATATTGAGTTGGAATTTAAAGTACTTTTGCATGGCTATTGTTTGTCCATATGTTCTCATTTATGTGGTCATTGAGGCCATAGCTTAAATGGGACTCCAAATTGTACGGCAACCATGAAATTTTTGAGATTTTATAAATTAATATTAGAGTGTGAAATTTTTAAATTGACATTCTTGGTACCTTAGTTGCTTGCTGTGAAACATCTGTTTTGATTTTGTCTGATTCCAGACATACATATCATTTAGGGTGCCTGTCAGAGAGTGAAACTGATACAACTTGAATATGACTTGGAATAAACTTGTATCATTCAGCATTCGAATCTCTTCTGGAGCCAAGTATAGTCTTTCTACTTCTAAAATTAGATATTAAATATTTAGGGTAATTTACACTTTTCTTTTATATAGTGTGCTTAGTAATATTAATCCATGATATCCTCATCAGATAGATGTTATTGTATTGGGAGTTGTTGATTATTAGGTGTTTGATTGAACTGGTCCTTTTCACAGTGGTAACTAGTGTTCTTGCTGAAGTTGTATATTCAATAGATGAAAATGAAAGAAAATTAGTTGAGATGGAGATGACTAATAGATTCTATAGTTAGAAGAGTTGAATCTTTTAGAAAGGAAGGTGTAAGACATAAAGGGAGACCAAAGAAAACTTTAGTCAATATAATAAAAAATAATTTAATTAATTTGAATATTATTAATGATATTTCCTTGCATAGAGTTTAATTGAAGCAAAAAATTCATTTATGTTGATCCTTAAATAATTAGGACAAACACAGCCATGATGATGATGATGTTGATGTTGATTGTTGTCCTTACCAGGAACAGGAAATTGTTGCAAATGCATAACTAATTAGGAAGTTTTAATTAATCACTTAGTTTGAAGCCATGTCCTTTCCTTGGTGGATTAGTTAATATCTTAACCATTTTGCTGCAGTTAATTGAAACTTGCTGTAAATTCTAATCATCTTCAGGCTCCTGAATTGCATAAAGAGCTCCAAAAGCAGATGGCAAGTCAGCCAGCATCACAAGGAACAACCTCTGCTTCAAGTATGAAGGTAGTTTTCTGCTCTAATCTAGAAAGTTGCAGCATTTCACATGTCAGTTGTTAGTTCTCTGCTTAGTATCAATTCCTAACATTCTTTTCTGGAAGTTTTTTTTTCCTTTTCTGCTGCATTTTATCTACTATTAAAAAATCTAATCTAGGTGTCTTGAGTGCTTTATACTGAATAAAGCCTTCTATAGATAGAGAGGTTAGAACTAGTAAGTATAAAAGTCATCTAATACTCCCTCTCAAGCTATCTCGTACATATCAATCATTTTTTAGTTGTTACACAAAGTATATTTAAAGAGCCTATTGAAGATTGGGTGAAGAAGATATGAAGAATTTAATCTCCAAAAAAAAAAAGAGAAGAATATAATATTCTTTTCTAGCATTGTTCTAACCCGAGGGCATGGTTGGAAAGTGAAATTTGCAAAAATGATACAACAACAATCAAACTTTATTCTGTTAGGTATGGTTGGCTATATGTATCCTTCTATGTCATTGGACTCTATCTCCTACTATATCATCATCTATATTTAAATAAATTTTATCTATCTCCTACTGTATCATCATCTATATTTAAATAAATTTTATCTATATCCTACTGTATCATCATCTATATTTAAATAAATTTTATCTATCTCCTACTGTATCATCATCTATATTTAAATAAATTTTATCTTGTTTTATTGTTATTAATTAAGTCTTTTTTGATCTTTCTCTTCTTCGTTTGAGGTACATATGTATCATTTTCTCACATTATCTAATTGAAGCATTTATAGGAAGTCTAAGTATATATTCGTATCATTTTAAACGCATCTCCCTAAGTTTTCCCTCAGTAGATGTAATTCTCACTCTCTAATGTTTTTATATCTTATCCTATTCATTTTCATATATCTGCACATCCACCTTAACATTTTTATCTCTGTGAGTCTCATTTTCTATTTATGTGCTCGAATTATAGCCCAACATTCAGCTCTATATAATATAACAGATCTAATTGTCGTTTTATAGAACTTTCCATTAACATTTAGAGGTATCTTATGATTACAAAGAACACTTGATGCTCTTCTCTATTTTAACTATCCTGCTTGTATTCTATTTTTGTTGACAACTCATCATCACCTATTTTAATAATTATCTCATTATGTCTAATATTGTTAAATTTAAATTTTATATATTTTGTCTTTACTTTATTAAGTTTAAAACATTTCACTTTTAGGGTTTTTCACTAAGATTCGAATTAACATTCACTGATTTACGTATCTCATCTACTAAAACAATATCATTCGCAAACAACATGCACCTTAGTACTATGTTTTTGATGTGTTTAGTGAGTTCATCTATGATTAATATAAAAAGATAAGAATTTAGAGCTGATCCTTAATGTAATTCTATTTTTATGAGAAAGATTAATCTTTCTAGAATCTTCACCCTTGTCATTATATTCTTATACATATCCTTAATTATTTCAATATACACTATGCTTACATTTTTTTTTATAGAATTTTTCATATAATTTTTCTTGAGACTTTTTTATAACTTTTTTCTAGGTCGATGAATACTATGTATAAGTCTTACTTCTGTCCTCGATACTTTTCGATTAGTTGCCTTAGAAGATGTATAACTTTAACTATCGACCTTCTAAGCATGGATCCAAATTGATTTTTGATTATCATGTTCTTCTTCCTTAGTCTTTTTTCTATTATTCTTTTCTAAAGTTTCATAATATGATTTATTAATTTAATACCTCTATAATTTGCTTAATTTTATATGTTTCTTTTGTTTTTATATAAAAGAACTAGACTATTTAATCTCCATTTTAATATAAGGTTAAATAACTTTGTACTTTGCTTCCTTAAGCACTTCCATACCTATATTAGAATATTATTTGATCCAATTATTTTTTCATTTTGTGTCCCATTTAAAACTTGTTCTACTTTTAAAGTTTGAATTTTATGATAAAAATTTAAATTTTCATGCTTCTCTGACCTACTTAAATTAGCTAAGTTAAGTTGGTTACCTGAACCTTCGTTAAAAAGTTGATGAAAATAATTCTTTTATTGCTCGTTTATTTTCTTATCATTTAATAGTACCCTATTGTATTCATCTTTAATATATCTTATTTAAATATGATTTTTTGTCTCTCTCTCTAGTTTTAGCTATTCTATAAATTTTTTTTTCTCTTTTTTTGTATCCAACTGTTGATATAATCGTTTAAAAGTTTTATTTTTAGCTTCATTCACTACTTTCATGTCTTTTTTCTTGGTTACTGTATACTTTTTTAGTTTTTCTTATTCTTACAAGCCTATAATATTTTATAAACTATTCATTTTGCTTTCATTTTTTCTTGTAATTTTTCGTTCCTTCACTAAGATATTTTATTTGGTGGTGCACATCCCTTTGATTCACTAAGTAGACTTTTAGTTGTTATTTTTAACTTTAATGTCATCGTATCCTATGTTGTATTTGTGTCATGTATTTATCCTAATACTTCTACTTCTATTTTCTTCTTAAATATGTTTTGCATTCCATCTTTTAATTTTCACTACTTTATTTTAAGAGTCGTGTATTTTTTTTTTCTTGAAATTATGCTCGAGGTATATATCCAACACTTTTAACCTATGTTGAGTAGTTTAGTTTTCTCCGGAAATGACTTTGCAATCTTATAAATTTTTCTATTTTCTTTCTAACCATAAGAAAGTCAATTTATGATTTATTATTTCCACTTTTAAACGTGACTAAGTGTGTTTTTCTTTTTTCTTAAAAAATATATTAGTTAGTATAAAATTGTATGCTATTGCTGAATCCAATA
>JBAMHZ010427932.1:0-11048 GCA_037177395.1 Alpinia galanga | reverse complement strand
GGTATAGTCTCTCTATTCCACAACAAGGTATAATCATCTACATAGGTGTAATCAACACTATACCACAATACTAAGACTAATCATCATACAGGTGTAATCATCTACATAGGTGTAATCATCTCTATATTACAGCTCCAAGTTCATAACTAGAAATACAATCTATAAACCATGTGCACAACATCATAACTAATATATTAATGCTAATCTTAGCATGGATAGATGAAGAGACTGTATAGACATCAAGTAGATCATCTCTAAGATCAAACAGCTAAGTATCAAATCAAATGAAGTCAAAAGTAGATTCAAGGTAATAAACCTAATAGCATATCCAAGTTCATGTATTAAGATCAATGATATACAACAAATAAAGATGGAACAACCCACCTGATGTGTAGATCGTGATGATTATATTCACGTCTAAGAATCTGTCTCCAATTCAAAGTCCTGTAACTATAGAATATAACTATAACTAAATACTAGCGTAAAACTCATACCGGAATAAGAACTTAATCTAATTCCACAGTTAACCTCATCAAGCCTTAACTACAAATCCATAATCCCATGATACCTAATTTATAATTCAAACCTACCCAACATAGCTTCACTCAAACAAATTCTTGATCCAACCTTAGCATCACAAATCTAATTCAAGATGTTGATTAATCACACTCAAGCTAATTAACTCACAATTACATTAAGATATCAATTAATCTAACAACTCATTCGGATAAACTAAAATAGAATACCTCCCCTATGTATCTAGAAGACTATCCCGAATCACAATTCACTTAGCTTCACAAGAACAACCTCCGAATCCAAGTTTTGGGCATCAAACAAGAGTTATACAGTCAAATTAGAGGCAAGACCCAACTCAGTTCATCCTCATCACCTCATATCACTTCAATTTTTCCATAGCCTATTTGGAAGACTATATCGATCACCCTAGATCACCAATAGGAAAATCACTGGAGCTTATTTAGGTGGAGATCGGTAGAACTTAGCCAAGTGGAGACCATTTGAGCTTGCTATAGTTGAGAACTCAACAAGAACAGGCAGCTAATCTGATGGAATGCGATAGAGATGGAGCAAGGGTGGCGACCGGAATTGGGGAAGAAGAAGCTGTGGTTGAGCTCAAGCAACAGGGTGACAAAGCGATCGGTGCGACTGTGAAGTAGCGAATGCAGTGATGAGGCAGCGACAATGGTGAGGAGAAGAGGCTTAGCAATGGATGGGGAGCTTGAGATGGATGACGACAATGAAGTCGCGTAAAGAAGAGGGCCACTTCGGTAATGGATAGAGAACTGCAACTGCGATGGCGAATGGAGGAACGACAAAGGTAGCAATTGGGAGGAAGAGAGGCTTCAGTGTTACATGTGGTGCGATGACCGGGAAGAGCTCACCGACACTATCAGAGAGGAGGGTACAAAGTCGGGGAGGCATCTGTTGTGATCGAGATGGCCAAGAGCCGACGATGGTGAGCTCGACAGTGACGGATAAGAGAAGAGGAATTGGGGATCAGGGAAGAGGCTGAATAGGGATCAGTGGGGGAGTTAGGTTTTTATATAAATAATTTAGGTTTGATAATATAAACCTTAGGTCGATTAATTCAATTAACTCATCACAAAAGTGATAATCCAAATTGGCTTCCTCAAAGCCTCTTTAATCTATCCCTATAAATCATCATACAAAGTTCATTTAAATCCTAAAAATTTTCTAAAAAATTCTATTAAATAATTTCTTAATTAATACTTATTATTTAGGTATTATTTAATTGTGGTATATTACATTCTCCCTCACTAATAAAAATTTGGTCCCTAAATTTCGTATTTAACATTCCCCTCCACTTATAAAAATTTAGTCTTCAAATTTACTTTTCTTGTACAATAAGTAATATCAGACTAAAGTGGAGCTCTGTACACATAGCCTATTAGAGACTTTGCCAACACCATGAGGTGAATCATGGATCTCTATCAGATATAGTACTTAAGGGTACACCATGAAAGCAGGTTAACCTCCTGACAGTATAATTCTATCAAACGATCCAACACATCCATCTTATAGTCTAGTAGAAAAATGAGCGGACTTGGTTAATCGATCAACGATTATCCAAACTATATCATGTCCCTTCTGAGTTCTAGTAATCTCATAACAAAGTCCATCGTAATATGCTCACTTTCAATCTGGTATCTAATTCCCCTAGAGTAGCCCTGCTAACTTCTAGTGTTCTGTCTTTACTCGTTGTCACACCAACATCCAACTACAAATTCAACCATGTCCTATGTGTTGTTCCATTAATGGAAACATTTAAGTCTCGATACATTCGGGTATCATCTAGATAAGTCACAAATCTAGATCGATATGCTTCTTGGAATAGGTCTTCTTTAACATAAAGCCTCTCAAGAACACATAGACTCCTCTGAAAACAGAGAATATCATTCTTTGCACACAAGAATCATATTTCATGTACTGAGTCCACTCTATTACATAAGAACTGAAAGTGCTATCACCTACTTGTGCTTTTTCAATCCATTGACAGGAGAAACCGGCTCTGACATGTTCAATGCTAACAATGATGAAGATATCAAATCTATCTGCTCTGTTGTTACAGTATCCACATCTTTGTGACGTCGAGATTGTAGATATTCTTTTAATTGCAAATGGTAGTCTATACCTTCTACCTCAGTATACCAACGAAGAGCATTCATGGCGGCCTCATTGCATAGAGCAGTTAGATCAGCACCAACAAATCCCTATGTACCCGAAGCCAAAGACTGAATTTCTATGTTGCTGAGTGAGTGAGACATTTTGTTCAGAATTGTCTGTAGTATATCTAGTCTCTGTTCCGGAGATGGAACACCTAAGGATGAAAATCAAAAATGGCAAGTAGAGGACAAAAGCTGAGTAGCCAAATTAGATATAACTAAACAAAGTAAAAAAAAAAAAAAACAGTTAGGCAAATGTATCTCCACGACATTCTTGTCAGCTGTAGTTTGAATATCCCAATGATGGAGAATGGTAACCAATTTTTCTATGATTCCAACCTAAGATGATAGTTAACACCATTGAGCAAATTAAGTAGGAGATTTGCAGATACAAACTGCCTATTTGTCAAGATATTCTAATCTTCCAGTTGACAAAAATTGTGAACCAGCAAATAGTCCTGCAATTACTTTTGCCAATAATATACTAACGTTTATGAAGTTAAATCATCTAATACTTGAACTCCTTAGTTACCCTCACCATACCTATATAGACGCTCAACGCCAGGTGTATCACCAACCACGCTGACCACAACTAAACAATTCTAGAATACAAGATGATAGATTCTACATTTTTAGTAGTGTCAGTCAATCATACCCGAGTCCAAGTAACAAGTCACAATTGCCAATTTTAAACAACATATATGGAATATCTTCCCTTGTAACTGAATCCTTCTATTTTGTGGTTCAGACTTCAAAGAAGAATCAATTTCAAAATGGACAAGTTTAATACAACAGACAGGATTTGTTGTGATATTATAATACCAAGATAGATGACTGCTTGAATATTTAAATAATAAAAAACAAACATGCACTGTGTGATACAAATATGTACCTATTTCAATTTCTCGTTCCAATCTTCCTAGTCGTCTTAAGGCAGGATCAATGCTGTCAGGCCTATTTGTAGCCGCAATGACAAGTACACGGTCATTTTTATTTATCTCATCCAACAATACCAAAAGTGTGCCAACCATTCTAAGAGATAGATCTTCACCTCCATCTCTTCGTGCTGGAGCAATGGCATCCAATTCATCAATAAAAACCTGTAAGGAAACTCTCGTCAGTACTTCATAGTGCATACACAAGAGAACAATATAACATAATCTTTACATTCTCCAAACCACAGAACATGAGACTATGGCATGGTATAAAATGCCGATCCATGCCAGTCGGCATAGGCGAAATTACCACTTTGCCCACCAACCAGCACCGGCATAGGTTCAAAGCCGCAAGGCTTACAACAGCCTTGCGAGTTCGTAGAGGCCAAGCATGGCTATTGCTGTTGTTTCTTTTTATTTTTTTTTCTTTTCCTTTCTTTGTTCCTCTATTTCCATTTTTTATTTTTTTACATAGTTAATTCCAATTTCTTTATCTATTCCTTCCCTTCCCCTTCCTTCCCTTTGCTAATTTTTTTCCCTCGCCCATCCATTAATTTTTTTCCCTCTTTCCTCTTTAAGGATGATTATGTTATCCTTCCTTCATTCGTCCACGAGGTAAACAAAGAGAAAAAGAAACCTCTTAAAGGATGGTTAAATTTGTTTTCCCTCATTTATCTATCCACGAGGTAAACAGAGAAAAAAATACCTCTTTAAGATGGAGAAAAAAGATTGTTAGGAAAAAAATATAATTTCTAATCTTATAAAATATACTACTAATAATAAATTAAATTATTCTATATATAAATTGTTTAATTTTAAATTGATCAAAATAAATCCAAATGTGATCCGATTTAAAACTACTTATCCTGTCCCGTCTGCTTGGTGTACTTCAACCCCTAAATTGAGCACAACACGATACGGTACCGAAATCTTATCGTTCAAATCATAAACCAAAACTTCGACAAGACTCAAAACTATAAACCTTGGATTATCATACCTTCAACAAATGCAAGCACAAAGACATAGCCCAATTTGCAAGCCAAAATAAATATCAACACACACCAATGCTGTAAAATTAGTCACAACAGTAGTGAGTCTAGAGATTATATTTATGTTCATATGAACTCTTTAATGCAATGGGCCACGTAACCCTCAAAATTCCTTTATATACCCAATTATTACTACATTCAATATTAATGGTTCTCTCTAGCCATCAAGGCTGCAGATTGATTTTGACAGTGTGTTCAGGCAGTATCTGCCTAAGGCCTTGTTTTTCGGTTAACATGAATTTAATGGGTTACTCAAATTGCAATGGTGTGCATATTTAACACATCACAGCTCAAATGGTGATTCGGAGCATCCAATAAGATGATAATATAACTGATGGAGCATGTTAATCATTGCTACTTACATAAGTAGAGAGGTAGAGAATGAAAAATAGCTTCTGCCATCAGCTTTTTGCTAAGCAACAAAGAAAATGATGTTTAATCCTAAGTTCCTCTTTCAAAAACTGATGGAGTCAGGTTTGACATGTGGAACACTCAAGACGATAAAGGAAAGAGGAAATAGTGTTGTGAAGATCAGCTGATTTTTGATGTCTGAAATAATACCTCTTTGCTTCAACTCCAGTACACAAATTGGTATCATAATACCTCTTTCCTTACTTTTCCTAACTCGTTTTTGGTTAGGAACAGTGCAATGCAAACATTAATGATGCAGCTAAAAAGCGCATAAAAACATAAAAGGCTAATTCATTTTTTCTTAAAAAAATTTATGGGCAAGCCTCAGACCTAAAGCAATAGGAACACATTTGGATACCTAATTCTTCATCATGGTAAAACATTACATGGTGTTAATAGTATCTTATGATCATTTATTTTTCATTCTTAAATACAAATTACATAATGTCTCACTCACAATCAAAAGACAAAACATGAGATTTACTTGAAATAAAAAATTACCAATGAATAATCTTTCAGAAAAATAGCTTCTGAAGAAAACAGAAGTCACCTAAAAGGTACAGATACTTTAGCAAGTATAGCACACACAGAATTGGAATTAAAATTTAAGAATGTGTATATAGGAGATATATGTTAGATCCATCTTATAGCGCATATGTGATATGTGGAAGAATATGCATGAGCGATCAATATTAAAATATTAAAAAATATATATTGAGTTTTAAATAACTTATCGCTTGCAGAACAACTAAGTTAACACTTACAAGTTAGCTGCTAAACATAGTAACTAGCTTAGGGTTTTTTTAACTAAAGTTGATTTAGTTTAGATTTAAATTAACCAAAGAAAAAAAATTTAACTAAATATGTAAATTGAACGTCGTACGCAGTCGCTATGGAATCGACAACAGAATTTACCACTGTGGCCGCTTATGTGGTTCAAGCAGGGACTCTTAGAATGATGATTGAATCAGCAAGTGACTCATAGATTCAGTTTGAAATGGGAAAGATTAACAATATGATATAAGAAAAAACAACTAACCACAGAAGGAGAAGTTTGTTTGGCTGCATTAAAAACTTTGCACAATGCTTGTTCTGATTCTCCATAGTATTCACTAATGACCTCAGGCCCATTGATAGAGAAAGTCTAACACCAACTGCATATGCACAAGATGTTACCAAAGTTGTTTTTCCTGTATCAGGAGGCCTATGAAGTAGCACGCCTTTGTACCTAAGCCTAGGATCAGCTGATAAAGATAAAATAATTTCCTTCAATGCTGCAAATTCCTTATGCAAACCACCCAATTTTAAAACAAAATTAGCTTCCTTATTGTGAACGACTTTACCATTGGCATAGTCGTTGTCCAATCGCACTTCATTGGAAGATTAACAATTCCTGGATGTTGAAGCAAGGAGATGCATTTTTTTTTTTTTGCTCTGGAGTCGAGTACAAACATAGGATCTAGTTTATCTAAACTAGAGATCTGTACCCATGGCATATCAGAACCTTCTACCATAAAAACACAAATTGGTCCACCTATTGGAACAGAGACAATATTTCCCTTGAACAAACGTCGGCCAGATAACCACACGGAGCATGTGACTGCACTATCTCCTTGGTGCTTTCATCTTCTACAGCCGACTTTAAAATAGATGCATCCATGTCAGATAGTGAATCTGAAATTGAAGTAACTTTATTGGAATTTTTTGAGCTCGTAGGGGAGACAGCATACAAAGAAGGTTTATTTTGATTTGGTGTCTTTGGTAATGCAATTTCCCCCATTTTAATTGGAAGATGGCCAGAACTTGGTCCTGAAGTACTGGCTTTTCTTTCTCTGTCGTAAGGAAATAATCCAAGCTCAGGCAGAAGGAGTTTTAGGTAAAGGTCCTTGCATTTACAAAAATATGGAGTGGAACCAACAGAATTCTTCGAACTAGATGTTAAAGAGAGTGTCTCAACTGGGCAGATAAATACTGCTCTTCCAGGTGAAGGAGAGCCAAGAGTGCGTGAAAGAGCCCAAGATAATCTTACTTCATTCTTAACAACCTGAAAAAAGTTCCAAAGTCCATTGTGGTAAAATTTACAACCACAGAGATTTCTTGAGTTATAAATCCACAATCAGTAACTTAATCAAAAATAGCACAAAGGAAAATATAGGTAGGAAAAACCTATCTGGAACACATGCTAAAATACTAAATCTCTCGAGTTATAATGATTGTTAGATGAATGATAGAAATAAGAGTAATTACCTCATGTGATGAAGAAACATAAGCAATAGCAAAATAACTGCCTATTGTGTCAGTCATATGATCTTCAGCATCATAACTAAACTGTGAAGTGCATTCCTCGGTCAAAGCTTTAAGTGGGAAGTTAGTCAGATATGCCTTGTCCAAAGCAGGAAGTGATACCTGTCACCGTAATAAGGTCCAGATCAATTCACCTAGCAAAATTTCAAAGGAAAAAAAACAAAGGCATGGTCATTACATAATCCAAATTTTATCTTGAGCTATATTAGTGCAAAGTGCAAACAAAGTTGTATCAGCATAAAGTGTAGAAGCCACATATCAGCATGAAGTGTAGAAGCTAGAGATGCAATAGACATTAAGATGCAAAATTGTTAATCGAGAATGACACGGGCCACCCTCATAAGAAGAATGTCACACCATAACAAAATCAAGAATTTAATTCTATTTAAAATTATTCAAAGTTGTACAAGTTATTTTTTATAATTTTTTTGGAATTTCTAAAAAAGTTGTTTAGTCATTTTCAGAAAAGTCTATTAGAATCTTTCTTTTATGAAGAATAAGTCATGTTGTTAATCTACAAAAAGGGGATCTCATGTATTGAACAGTTTTGAGTTAATATAATTTTCAATTTCCTTTTCTCTAGTTGACAATTGCTAACCTTCCTTTATGTAAGAATTGGTTGTCCATTGTGCTGCGTCACCGCATTCGCTGCAGCACAAGAGAAAAACAATGTCATGGGCCACAATCTCTCCAACAAAGTTCCTCTCCTTAAAGTTGAACCATCTAAAATTCTCTTATTTTTAATGTTATAAAAAAACTCAAGTGAAAAAAAAATTAAGATGCAATGGCAAGAGGCTCCAACCAAATATAAACGGGCAACAAAAATCTAAAATGACAAATTTAAAGTAAAAAAAGCAATTCAAGATCTACCTAGACTGATCATTACCTATGCATTACATGGAAAAACAAATAAAAAAACTAACAAGTTCAGCAAGATCAGTATGATAGTAAGTCAACCCAGATGAGGATCCAATCTCCAACAGTAGCTGTCAAAAGCAATCATCTTTTGCAACCACCACAACATCCCTAAATGAATTTAGTTCATTGGAGCCTCATTGCTAAGCCTTTCGGACACCATTTGCAGTAGTCTTTTTATAGTCATCGTTCTGAAATAAACAACCATTATGATAATCCTCTACTTGGAATCCTTATGCCACACATCCTCCATAAGTTTAACCAGGGAAACGATAATAAACAACCATTATGATAATCCTCTACTTATTTTAGCTTAGAACAATAATAGATCAGGGAAACAAAACCTTAATTTTTCTATATTAAGTTATTTTCTAGAAGACCAGGTGAAATCTTGTATTTTGGACAAGCGAATTAAAATAATTTTGACACAATTGGAGAATAAAACTTGCAAAGTGATCATCTCTATCTCGCTCTTTTGATAGTCTTCAAAGATGAGAGATAGGGGCTCCAAGCTAGTGTAAATGAAACTTTTTGATGATAAGCATGTTGAGGTAGGAAAAAATAATACTGAAATCGAAGAACAACCAAATTACCGAGACAACGGAGTTGTGGGTAATAGAGTTAGATATCATGGCGGCCTGAGAGAGCCAAACCGTAGCACGGTTTCCGTCGGAGGTCGAAGGCTCCGTGTTTGAGGTCCGTCCACACAAGGTCCGCGCCTCGTCGAGTAAGGCTGGGAACCTAGCGGCGGCAGAGGCGAGAAGTTGTCGACCGATAACCTTCTCATCATCGTTCGACGGAACCGCAAGTGAAGGAGCATTCGGTGTCTCAGGGAAGCGAGGTGAGCGGTACGAAAGAGTAGCCGGCGGAGAAGCCCTTGACGGCTTTTTCCCCTTCTTCGGCATCTCGGGAACAAGCGAGAGGGGATCGTCTGCTCTGTCGAGTCGGAGCAGTGCGATAGAAATAGGCGGCGGTGGCGAAGGGCCTTCGGTTTAGCGGTTAGGGTTTAGAGGGGGTACACCTTCGACCTAATTAATCAGCGATCCATTTAGTCTCATAAAAAAATTTCATTGACTATCCTCATTTTTTAAAGAAAATATTATAAATCTATTGAAATTAAAGAAAAAAAAATATGGAATCGTTACATTAGTGATTTCTTATCACTGCCTCTACGTATAAAGGAGGGTAAATCAGGAATTCAGGGTGACTAGTACAAAAATACAGAGTCATCGGTAGCCTGACGGTGAAACTCAGGAATCGATTTCTTACCCTTTCAAACTTTAATATGACTGTACTAGCTGTTCGAGCAAGTCCTGAGTGTTAAATTTATTGAAATTGAAGATTGAATTAGAGGTTGTTAGGAGACTATTGGATATCATGCATCATTGTCCTATTTATTTTAATGATATAGTTTGTAAATCGACTAACAAAGTCTTCTTTAAAAAAAAAATTATCACTCGTAGAAAGTAAATTTCTTCCGATGACTTCAAATTAAGGATGTAATTCATGTGCATCCAACAAAGAAAGCAGCTCATCGAGAAATTTGAGATACAGAGTCTAAAATAAACTTTAACACCCACGGGCACAATGATAAATTTGGATAACAATAAAGTAGATAAAATGCTAACTCTAAACTTTATAAAAATGTTTGATATTATATTTTTGATAGGTTATGTGCTAAATTCTAATTACTTCAGAAAAGCTCCATTTGACCGTCATTAATTGAAGAATTTCAAAAGTATCATAATAGAAAGTAACTGAGTGATAAAACTTAATTATTATTATTGTATTGTGTTAGTGCAGATATTCCTATATTTTGATATATGAATCAGAGTTTAAAAGTTAGATTTATTTGTGTTTTGATATAAATGATAAGGCAGGAAAATTATAGTAGGAATCTAGGTAAAGTATTGAAAGTCCTAGTAAAGGCCAGGTAGATCAGATACTAGATAGAAGTATTAACAGATCATGAGGACTCGACACTAGGTAAGAAGTTCAGATGGGTCAAGGAGATCAGACATCTGGCAGAAGTCCAATTGGATCAGAACGATCGGATAATTGACATGAATACCACCTGGGTCAGATAGGCTAGACAGCCGGCAGGAAGACCTGGTGGGTCAAGATCATATGTCAAGCATAGAAAAGTCCAAACAAGAAGTTTGGCAAGTAAGCTCCTGAATGGAGTAGTGAGATCGAGTCCTCATTTGGAGGACAAAGGTAAGCATCAATCTGATGAAGCGACAATGAGGATTTTAAAGTCGAGATCGGACAGTATTACTACTGCCATCACATAAATGTATTATTTTATGTACTAATACTGTTTTGCAAGAACCCAGACGACCGAACCGGGTCCGAGCGACCCGACCAAACCAGGTCTGGCACGACTGAACTAGACCAAGTCCGGGCGACTGGACTGGTCCAGGCGACTAAGATACCAGAATGACAACTAGAGTTGGCATCTGCGAGCATACTTGGCAAGACACGCTAGACTTGGCAAATCTGGACATGACACATACACGATCTACTTTTTTCATGTCTAGATCGTATATTTTTAGATTCGTATCTATTTCATGTATATCCGTTAAACGCGTGATACCACTATATTTTCATTTCATAATATAGAGTTAGGAAATAGAGATGGTCAAACAAAGTCAACAGAACTTCCCCAAACACTCAGGTCAAGATACAAAGAAAAGTTTGAGCCAAAGGAGAACGGTTTGATTGATATCCTA
>JBAMHZ010427855.1:0-11052 GCA_037177395.1 Alpinia galanga | reverse complement strand
ATTGCGGAGTCAGGACTGACCCGTTAAAAAAGTTGTGAGTGCTTTTTTGATTTACTCAGATTATTAGTGGAGATCCATTAGGACTCCGACCTCTTCTGACTCAGCTGTTGAAAGGGCATCCCCGAAGGACCGTGGGGCAGGATTGACCACCCCCAAAGATTAGTCAGGCTGAAGATTCAGATACCCTGATGCTAACAAAAAAAAAGAATGCATCTATATATGCTCCTAGGGATTGACATAGTTAATAACTACCTGAGTACTTGTCACATGAAATCTTAGGATCAATTTCTAATGAGTACAAAATGTCGATCAATTTCTAATGAGTACAAAATGTCTCATTAAATTTCTAACCTCTTCCATGCAAATGGATCATTATGTCGGGGTAAAAGCCCTAGTAATTTATCCAGAGCTGATCCTTGTTGTTTAAGGGCATGAGTAAATATAAAATATGTCCCAATTTTATTTTCCAAATATGCACTATTTTTCTTCTTCTTTTTTTTTATAGAAATATTAGACCCTAATTAAGATTTAAAATTTTTAGACCGTTGACAAGAGCCCTAATAGCCTTGGTCAAAATCAGCTCTTGATTTATCACTTTTCATTACGCCGGAGAACTAACCATAAAGAGCGTTTGATGTGAGTCTTCTCATATTTTGCTACAAGAATGCATCTATATATTTAGATTTAAAATTAAATTTTAAAAACAATTACATAATAATTTTTAATATTATTTATAATTCAATTCAGAATATTATATGGATTTATTCTAAAATTAATTCATTTGGCAGTGTTAGTTGTTGTTTCATTTGCTTGCGGGTTTGAATTTTTATTTTTATTTCTCCTTAGCTCTTATTATAACACTTTTATCTTTTTTAACTAAATATTGTACCTTTTATTCATTTATATATCTTTAATTACATTTCACTTTCTTTTACAATATAAATAACATACCAATATAATTTATTTTGTATGAATTTCTACAACTAAATTAATAGATATTTCTTAGTTAAAAAATTGAATAGCTTTACTTGTATATAAATTTGAATATTTTAAAATAATTTTGTCATTGATTTTAATATGTTTACACAAATATTTAATTATTTTGTATGTGTAAAAATATGAATAATGTCATTCTTTGATAACTAATTCAATTTAGAGAGATAAAAAAGTCAGATCAAACTTTTTTGATCACCCACAGTGTTTAGATCGATCTTAAAATTAGCATAACTAGGGACATTTTCATTAATTATGTGTTTTAAAATCATGCACACATTTTGGTGTATCATTAAAACAATTTTTTTTTAATTTTCTACTGGATGCACAAAATGAGATAATTATTAAAAAATTTACTAATATAATTTGTAATTATATTTCATATTGATTTTTCTTTGTAGTTTGATTGTATTTAGATTAACATGACTAACATTAGTATATTCAAGCCAATTTCAAATATTTTTTCTATAGATGTGACTATTTATAAAACTTAAATTAATGATAACATCCAATGAAAATACATTTCTTATTAAATTTTTGAGCTTTTATGAGTGTAATAAATTAAAAGATAAAGAAAGCACCTAAGACACATTAACACCAGCATCATATAATAAGTGCATTGCATTGGATGCGCGTAAAGATTGTTATACCTCTACTTGACTGATTTTATATAATTTTCCAACATTAGAATTCCAAATATATATTATTTAGTCAATTAACATAATCATTTAATTGACTGGTCAAGATAAAATTATTGTCATACTTGGATGAAAATATGAAGTGGAGGATATATATGTTCCATGATTCAATGATAGAGAGAAGAAATGATACACTAGTAAACAATCCACTTTGATTGATTCTATTGCAAATGCAACAAACTCAATTTGAAACAATCTAGAACAGGCTAGTGAGAAATAAAACAAAAATATTATGGCCAATCCATATCTCATGAAATGTCACAGATTGTATGATGTCCATCTCAAAATGGGACTAGCGCAAGAGAGGCTCTAATTACTATGAGATAATCTAACCAAATCCAATTCAAGGGGTTAAACTTAAGCTTAACTATCTAGATCGATAATAATTTAAAAATAAAAAATAAAAACAAGCTTCAATTGTGCTATTATCCTACCTCTGCTAGATTTCTTGACACGATTGCATAAGCATTACTAGTTCTCAGTTTGCCACTAGTACAGTCTAACTTTACCACAGATGGAAGCTTCACATTTGCATGACATCGTATGCATATATCATTAAATTGATAAACACTTGCATTCTTTGAATTCCAATATAACAAAATTACATGTTATATATAAAAATATATATATATATAATGAAAGCATTAATCTTTTCCAAAATTACTTCTTCTCCTAAAGCATTCCAATAAATAATTCTTGTCAAATCCACCCTATGACCCAAACAAAGAACTACATGTTCCTTGACTATTCTATCACATAAAATAATTACCTTTTTTCCCAATCTCTTTCAAGATTTATCCATTGGTACACCAAATGTAACATTAGGTTGTAATGTAAGAGAGAGAGAGAGAGAGAGAGAGAGATCAATAGAGCTGCTTTAGGATAGAACTTATTAACGAGTTCCAGGAAGATGGTCAGCTCTGCTAAGTGGAAATTAGATGATATCATTCCAGGAAATTAATGTACAGCTTGACAGGATGTCTAGCCTAGCTCGTCTTTCTACAGTGGTGCAAATATATACAAGATCACCGATCTATATTAACACTATCAAAGGCCTCAAGAAATAAGAACAGTCGTGTTCCATTAGGCACACCGTTAACTAAGTGTCTTGTGACCTAGTTACTTTTGCCTATGTCATTGCATGGAATTCATGAAAAGGTTCTTTTACCATGGATCAAAATTCCGTGAGGAAAACAGAGCAAACTAAGTCTCCCAGATGCAAGATGACAGACAAATCTCATGAATCAGTCAGAAGGTCAAGAGACTAGTGCCTCCTCCATGCAAGAAACAAGAGCAGCCATGGCTTTGTTTGTATGCTTCGGTCTAATAATTGATTGGTATATGAATTTAAACAAAGTAAATGATACATGTCAACGCGTCAACCTAACATAATGGCATGTTAAGAAAGAGTTTCAGATTTAATTTAACAAACATCACAAGCAAAGATGGATACTAGAAGAAATCACTTTCCCTGTAGGAGTTAACCAGACTGATGTGACCTCCATGTTATACATCAGTGGATAAAGGAGTGCCAGAATGAAATGCAACAGAATTTCCTGCAAATGAGTAAAAAAGATGTTCAGTAGTTGGCCAAACAATATGGACCTTAGAAACCTCCAAATAGTCAAAATACCTTGTCAACTTCCGACATATTTTGTAGTCTGCTGGCTTCAACTACTTTTCAGAAATCCTATCCAAACAAAGCTCTAGTGGATTTTGTATTTCCTTAACTTGTCATAGACAAGGCCAACTAAGCCCCAGAAACAGATCAAATAAGAACGTACAAGACATTTGGCTTTGTAACTTTTGGTTGCATAAACAAAGCCACTTGCAAAATAGGTTCATTTTTCTTCTTCTATCTCATTTAATGGTGGTAGACTCCAACAACCTGAGCAGAGATATTCAAGACAAAACGTCTCCATGTATCTGTGATCTTTTATGCAATTTCCACATTGAACACACCTTGAAATGCAAAAATCACAAGCCCTGCACCGTTTAAGGACTTCCACTTGACAACTTTCTGAAGGACAGTCATAAACAAGCTTGTACTTTCCACATAATGGGCAGATTTCAAAGTCAAGGACACAGTCATCATCACAATGATGTGGCAATTGACTAGTGTGGTAGAACCTAGATTTCTGGGGTTGAACTAGTTGAAGTTGATCCGAGTGCAGCAATGATTTCAGATCACTGTATTGTTCTGTAGATACAACGAAAAGCTTACCAAGCTTGAGATTTTGTATTCCAGGCACTCCTTGTGCTTGGAATTCCTTCAGGCTGTTTATGATGCCGTCAACACTTAGCCTGACGCATCCACTAACATTTAACTGCATTGACAAAAAGGATAATAGTTGAATTATATCAACAAGGATTGAGCAAGAAAACATGGATGGATTTCTAAAATAAAAATAATAATAATAAAGAATAGGTCTTATAAAGGATGATGTGTCATAAAATACTGACAAGATTGACTTAATTGAACTATGTAAATATCGGCGTGCATGCGCGCACGCGCACACACATACATACAAAGTTGACCCTGTTAATAAAGAAACATTAATAACTTCATCCTCTATTGCAAAAAATGACGATTTCTTATTTCTTAAGACTTGGTATTTAATAAACAAAGGTATTAATTTGCTTTCATTTGGCCCTTTATTGGCCATTAGCATATCACTACAATCTCTCAACCAGATCAATTCTTTCTTGCTACCATTTCATTTTACGTCCTTAATCATCGCATGAAACTCCAAACTTTAATTGCTGTCTCTTATGCAGAGTTCCTTAATCATTGATTAAGACATCTTCAAAAATCCTAGAACTTCAAATTGACCAATGTTCTCAAAATTGGAATGAAGATAGAATCTGCAAGGCCATCTCAGTTCAATTGGTCAAATCATTTGAACCAATTGACCTTAAAAGTAGTATTGCAAATCTGAATTTATATTTTACACGTATTACATAAATATAAATTTGATAGAAATATCAAAAATTACGATAACATTTTTTTAAAATGAAAAACTAGTATATAATAAATATAAGATAAATAGTTTAACCAAAACACATACAATACTATGTATCAGCAATAATACATAATATAGTTACAAGACAAGAATAAACCCTTCAAATATTACCAACATACCTAATGGACAGATTATAGGATCTTTGTCCCAACTATTTGATAGGCTATATAAATTGTATTCCTCCATTGATCCCTATGCAATGTTATATCACTAAAAATATTCAAACTAATTACATCACCTTCAAATCAGTTGAACTGATTGACCTGAAAAATAGTATTATAAATATGAATTTATGTTTTATTTATTTATATAAATTTAATAGAAATATCAAATACTATAATAACTAATTTTTAAAATGGAAAGCTTGTATACAATAAATATAGGATAAATAGTTTAATAAAAATATATATGATATACTTTGTATCAGACGTAATATATAATATAGTAATAAGAGAAGAAAAAACCCTACTGGATGGATTATAGCATGTTTGTCCCAACTATTTGGTCAGCTATATAAATTTTATTACTCCAAATGGATTATTAAATTCAATTTTCTTGTTCTGTGGTTGTTGGGAATTGCACTAACAGTTAGCATCCTCCCATAATGTTTTGCATTTTTTTCCATTTCTAACATGTTTCCTTTCATTTTTTATGTTCAACATGTTAGAAGCCTAAAGCATTTGTTCCATCTATAATATAAAATAATATTAAAGAGCTTCTATCACTGATAAATTAGACATCATCATTTCGGATAGTAACAAATGAAAGTTGAGTTCATCCTCCACAACTATCTTCTATGAAACTTTTATATTCACCGATTGACTATAGATTATATGTTCTCTATGGATTTATATAAATTTTCATCCAGATCTGGCACCACAATATAAT
Organism: Alpinia galanga; assembly: GCA_037177395.1. Lineage (NCBI taxonomy): Eukaryota > Viridiplantae > Streptophyta > Magnoliopsida > Zingiberales > Zingiberaceae > Alpinia > Alpinia galanga. The sequence goes on along the minus strand of JBAMHZ010427855.1, from coordinate 5,450 downwards.
TAGGACATAAAATGTAACTATGATTCACTTAGAAAACTTGAATATACTTATAATTGACAAAATTGTAAAATTATTGGCGAAATGTAATAATACAATACCCAACAAATTCAGGTGAGATTCTTTCTCCTCGTGGAATTTTGTGACAGAATGAATGATAGATAGAAGGAGACAGCTCATCACCTTAATCTGCCTTGAGTATCTAGCAGCAGTATTTTAGATCTTTTAAATAGTACAGTTGCGAGATAACTGCTGTTATACGACTATTGATTAAATTAAAAATTGGTGCAAGAAAACGACTGCATAAGAAGAAATATATGTATATACAACAACACAATTGAAAATGGAAACAAGGTGTAAAGCATGTTCCTCTAACATACTAACCTTCCTTAACATTGGGCAAATGTTTAGCACTCGCTTGAGCCCATCATTTGTGATCTTTGAACAACCTGATAAGCTCAAACACTGCAAATTACCTTGAGATCTCTGAGCTAATCGTAGCAAGGCATCATCGGTTAACTTCTCACTCAAAGGAGAATCCAAATGTAAACATGTCCATAAAAGAAAATCACACAGAACAGCTGCATGCAAGGACCTACAGAACCCTTCAACTGAGAGGAGATCCTGAAAATTCAAGTGTTCAAGCACAAAAACAAAAGCCTCATGTGGAAGTCCCTCATTTCCACGACAGGTTTCTTCATGATTACTTTTTGAAGATTCTCCAATATCCAAGCTAGATTGTCCATCTTCGATTTTAGGAACCGATAACCCACTGAAGGCATCCTCCATCCAGCTATGCTCTTCTTCCATCCAACCATCATGGTAAAACTGAAATTCGGGTGAGTTCATCAAAGTCCATTCAAACAAGTCATCACCATTGGCTTCGATAAAGCTGGCAATTGCAGCTTCCATATTGCCATCAAGCCCCAAACACACCATTGAGCCCTCTTGAGCCGTATCAGAAAGAGCAAAAGAATACAAGAAAGGATTAAAAAATGGGATCATGTACCAACTACACGAGAAAAGAATCAAGGATCTGAGGTAACCTCCGACGCAACCCCCAACAGGACCTGAGCAATCAACCCTTCCTCGGAACCAATTAATCTAAACATCAACTAAGGACATAGAAAAACTGGTCAGCGTACTCTTTAGCGGAGCGGGTAAACAAGGGCAAGCGACCTTCAAAGATCTGAGCGAGGAAATAGCGAGCTAGGAAACGATCCGAAGGCGGAGAGAGGATGCAATCCTAGGGTTTCGGAACGATTGGACCAAAACCTATCGTCCTCCTCTCGGTGGCCAGGCAAGCGTAGGAGAAGAGAGGGAGAGAGAAAGAGAGAGAGAGGAAAAAGGTATCTTCGAGCCCCTAATTTTAGGATCGAGATCGACCACCAAACTGTAGATTATCTCTAAAGCCCTACAAGTTATAAAAATTTCATTTAGATCCTCTGGCGGCCTTCAGATTCTCGCTGGGACTTGGGACGGGGAAAGCGATTAATGAGCAGCGTAATTGAGAAATAGAAACAGAGAAGGGGATATGTGCAAATTTACCTTTGTTAGTCGCTATTGGGCAATGTTTTGGTTGGTGACCGACACGTGCCTTATGGGGAATCCGCTGCCGGTGCGTCTCGAGAAATATGGTCCGTTAGATTCGACGAGACTGATGACGAGTCGAGCGTATATGGCAGGAAGTAGCTAGGAACGCTCGTGGTTCGCCACGTCGGCTGAGAAGATGAGGGAGAAGATCAAACGGAAATAATCTTTTTTTTTTTAGATAAATAAATTCACCATTTATTTTTAAAATGAAATTAAAAAAAAAATAAAAGTCAACCGAAAACAAAATCCAATTGGATAAAATTTACATATTAAATTGGACAAAACTTCAGTTTTTAATAAATAAACAAATTAAATACAAGTAAAATATATTTAGGCAATTTAAAATTTATAAAAATTTATCATTCACACAATTAATATTTCATCCAACACATGAAATATCAAATACATTTAATAAAAGTCACACGAAACATCAACCAGAAAGCACATATCTGATGCTGAATCCAACTGGAAAATTCCTTTTTTTAAAATGATTTTAATTCGTTTTAATATTTTTTTCGTTTTTCAAGGCCTCTAAATACTGTTTGTCTTAAATTTCAAATTAGATAAGAAAAACAATTGGAGAACAGATACATAATGCTACACTACAAATTTCACTATCAGTTATACTGGAGGCGAATTAGCAAGTCTGCTTCCACCATCATGGCTCCCTCGTCGGGTGATCAGATCCAGTTGCCGACTCAGTAGGTCTGAAAGTAGAACCTGGTTGGTTGTCGAGAGATTGCCAGAGCTTCGTTGAGCCACAGGGAGAGACAGCGTCTTTAAGCTCCTTCAGCTTTGTCTCCTCTTCATTTCTAGCCGTGGACCCTCTCTCCGAGCTCTATTCCTCTGGTTGCTTCTGTGATTATCAAATCACAAACTGGTTCTACATGTCAATGGTTTCCATCACTCTCTCTCGAGCTCCTCCAGTTACTTCTGTGTTTGTTAAATCACAGATACCAGCTGGTTTCTTCACATCAATGGCTTCCCTTACTTTCTCTCCAAGCTCCTCCAGTTGCTTGCGTTTGTTAAATCACAGATTCCAGCTGGTTTCTTGACATCAATGGCTTTCCTCACTCTCTCCAAGCTCCTGCAGTTGCCTCTGTGTTTGTTAAATCACAGCTTCCAACTGATTCTTCATTCATATCAATGACTTACCTCACTCTCTCCAAGCTCCTCCAGTTGCTTCTGCCACAGATTCTAGATTCCAATTGCTTCGGATCAGCAGCTTCCATTACTTTATCTCCGAGCTCCTTCAGTTGTTTTTTTTTTCTCTTAAATCATAGATTCCAACTGGTTCTTTGTATCAGTGACTTCTTATCCTTTTCGTGTTTAGTAAACTTCTCTGCTTCCTTCACCGCCACCTCCACTAGCATATCCATAAAATAAAATGACATTGTGTTTCAGATTATCAATGGTTTTGCAGAAAGGATGATCAGATCTTGAACTTGTCCTCGGTGCAGGTGAATATCATGTGGCTACCAAATGATTTATTGTCTTTGACAAATTCTCTTGCTCCAAAAAACATGGTCTCTTCCCCAGCAGCAGTGAGAAAAAGACTTGTGGCTTGGATGTCATAGACATGACTCTCTAACCAACCCTAAACCGATTATAGAAGAACAAACATGACAAATGATTTTGTAATCTTAGCTTTTGCATAAACAAAAGCATTTGCAGAACAGGTTCATTTTTCTTCCCTCTCGTTTGATGGTGGTAGGCTCCAACAACCTGAGCAGAGATATTCAAGACAAAATGTCTCCATGTATCTGCTGTCTCTTATGCATTTTCCACATTGAACACACCTTGAAATGCAAACATCACAAGCCCTGCACCATTTAGGGCCTTGTACTTGACAACTTTCTGACGGACAGTCATAAACAAGCTTGTACTTCTCACAAAATGGGCAGAGATCAAAATCCAGGACACAGTTGTCATCACAATGATGTGACAACCGACAAGTGTGGTAGAACCGTGATTTCTTAGGTTGACACTGTTGAAGCTGATCCAGACGTAGCAATGACTTCAGCTCTCCATATTGTTCTTCAGATACAACAAAAAGCTTCCCAAGCTTGAGATGTTGTATTCCTGGCATTCCTTGTGATTGGAATTCCTTCAGGTCATTTATGATTCTGTCAAGACTTAGCCTAACACATCCACTTACATTTAGCTGCATAGATAAAAAGAGATGATAATTAACCTATATTGCCAAGGTTTGGCCATGAAACAAGGATAGATTTCTGGAAAAAGCTAAACAAACAGTAGGTTTATCAATTGATGATGTCACCTAAACCATTGACAAGATTGCATCAATTGAAACATGTAAATGAGTTTTTATTGACAACATATTTAAGTACTTGTTTTGCCTTTGCTATACGAGTTTATGCACCTATCTTAACATTCAACTAATTAGATTCTAGGTTTAAGCATGTCAAGTAACAATGTCCTAGTCAATAGACAATCAAGGAGACTTTAAGCTTAAGGTATTGGGACGAAATATAATGACAAAGAAAGAAAAATAAGCACTGGACTACTTTTCAAATCAAGAAGAAGAAATTTCTACATCTTCCTTTGAATCAGAAATATCTATCAGATCGCTATAGGAAAATTTACCATACCATCTCATCAATGAAAATTTCATGTATACTTTTTTTCAAGATAATCAAGAAATTCATGACAATATCAAATTTGAAAAGATTCTAGACATTGGATGCCATATTCCTCTCAGATTATTTTTGGAGTGTAATAAGAAAAGAGTTATAAGAACCTCAATCATCATTAATTCAAAAGCAAAAAACTGCATCAGACATAATTACAACATGCTCAATTTGGATACGTAACTTGCAGATCTAGTAATGACAAACAGATGGGCATAATTACCTGCATATTTATAACATGAGAAATAGAAGACCCTAATAACATCCTTGTTGTCTAGTTGCTACATTTTTTATACTCCAACTTCATTACTATGTGCCTTAACTTGCCTCATGACTGTGCTTGAGACAGATCACCACCTTAATCTTGCTTGAATCACTAACAGTAGTATTCTAAATAATAAAAGATGTGAGATGGTTCATATTAACCACTATTGAGTAAATTTAAAATAGGTGCATGATCTGCATAAGATGCAAAAATATAACAACATAACAAAGTTGGAATTAAGATCCAAAGTATGTTCCTCTAATAAATACTAACCTTCCTTAACTTGGGACTAATGTCTAGCACTCGCTTTAGCCCATCATTTGTGATCTTTGAACAACCTGATAAGCTCAAACATTGCAAATTACCTTGAGATCTCTGAGCAAATCGTACCAGAACATCATCAGTGAACTTCTCACTTAAAGGAGAGTCCAAATGTATACATCTCCATAAAAGCTGATCACTTTGAACAGCCACACGCAAGGACCTGCAGTATATCTAGTCTCTATTCTGGAGATGGAACACCCAAGGATGAAAATAAAAATGGCAAGCAGAGGATGAAAGCTATTTCAATTTCTCGTTCCAATCTTCCTAGTCGTCTTAAGGCAGGATCAATGCTGTCAGGACTATTTGTAGCCGCAATGACAAGTACATGGTCATTTTTTTATTTATCCCATCCAACAATACCAAAACTGTGCCAACCATTCTAAGAGATAGATCTTCACCTGCATCTCTTCGTGCTGGAACAATGGCACCCAATTCATCAATAAAACCACAGAAGGAGAAGCTTGTTTGACTGCATTTTACACCAAGTATTGACTTGATTGTATAGAGAGTATACAATTAATACTACTTTATCTACAATAGTACATATCATGTACCCGAAGGTACCATCAAAGTTAGTAGCATCCTGTGAGACTGTAATCCTTGATCTCCAAAAGAAGTGT
>JBAMHZ010427834.1:0-23001 GCA_037177395.1 Alpinia galanga | reverse complement strand
AAGAATAAAATAAAATAAAGTATAATTTCTTATATCTATCATTTAAATTGATCATCTCAAATTGGGCCTTCGGATTTGTATTCGTGGATAATTTTATTGGGCTTGATTCGTGGATAACATTATTGGGCTTTTGACTAGAGTTTAGCATTCGATTTTATAAAAATCGAATTAAGTAAATTAATCGAAATTAAACTAATTGATTTTTTTTAGATAAACCCAACATATAAACTTTTTCTATTAAATCCAAACAAACCAAATTGATACAAAAATTTATTAATTTAATTGGCTACCAAATTATTTTGAATTGTTCCTTTATTGACAATCTACTGTGCTACCTAATTTATTGTAATTTGTTTAAATATTATCAAATTCTTAAGTTAAGTTTATTTAAAATTTTAATATTTTAATGTTTATTTGATTGGTCAATATATATATAATTCAAGCGAATATAAGTAAATTCATAAATACATTTAATCATGAATATAGTTTAGAACAACAACAAATCAAACGTTTCCTCCAGATAGTAAAATTTTGCACTATTTAGATAGAAAAAGAATGGTTGCGTTGAGAAGGATCGAGCATCATGTTGAATCCGACCTAACTCTACTTTTCTCTCCGTAAACACCAACTTTATTTGAGAGTTTTTTGTTTGATCCCTATAGTTGTGTTATTTCTGAAATAATACTAAAGTTTCAGGTTACTTTTAATGTAAAATTTTGAGGCACTTGTCTGATGTGGGAGACGTCGTGTAAGGATGTGCTCCAATAAAAGTGTGTTCCAACGAGCAAGCTGTTTATAATTGTAATTTTAAATAAATTTAAACGATTTTGATCAAAATTAAGTAATTTTAATAATTGAATTAGTTTATTTTAATATACTATTATTTTTATGTCGTAATTATTATAGTAATGTAAGGATAAGATAATTTTTTTTAAATGAATAAAGTATGTTTTTTTTTTTTGCCTTTATTTATTTACGGATAAAAATAAAAATAAAAATTTGAAATTGTGCGGATGAGATCATAAATCAGCTCTCTATCCTGCCATTAGATTAGAAACTAAACATAAATTCGTCCTCTTAATCTACCCTTCGCATACCCACGATGAGATCAATTGCCAAACGGTTTAGATTGCTTGTGTCTATCTGTGAGTTTATGTTTTGCGTTTGTAGTTTTTTTTCTCAGTGCATCGCTCTATTGCTTAGCATAAAAGGGAGCTCTTTTGTCTCGTACGAGGAAATGAGGGAGAGAATTCGAGACCTTGAATCCGGAAGAGCCCTCCCGTCGATGCTCCTCCCTCCGCCAAGAGTCGCCGGAGATTGAGCTTAGGTGGTGATGGAGATGGGAAAAGAGAATGGACTGACGCATAGGAGAGGGCTCTTCGGAGGAGGAGGAGGAGGAGGTTCCGGCGGAAGGAGGCCCCGTGCGGCGGAGAGCGGCAACTTGTTTGATGGCCTTCCGGATGAGCTTGTAATATCCATCCTCTCCAAGCTGAGTGCCTCCGCCGAGAGACCATCCGATCTGATCGCCATCTTGGCAGTGTACCCTTTCTTCCTCATCTTCGGTTCTGGGGGCGATTTGTGTTTTTGCCAAACATTTGAGAAAAATCGGGGTTTCTTTCTTCGATTTGGCGCAGGTGTAAGAGACTGAATCGCTTGGGACTCGATCCCCTGGTTCTGTCGAAGGCGTCGGTGGATTTGCTCGCGGTGAGAGCCAACAGATGGTCCGTTTCCTCTAACAGATTCTTGCAACGCTGCGCCGATGCCGGAAGCCCGGAAGCTTGTTACATCTTGGGCATGGTAGGGTTCTTTGCTTCTTTGGTGGAAATGGAAAGTCCGATTAATTTCTTTTGTTGCATTTGCAGATCCTATTCTACTGCGTAAGGAATCGAGAGGTTGGCCTCGCGCTTATGGCTATGGCGGCCCTCCAGAAGCACGCGGCGGCGCTCTTCTCCCTGGCGGTCATCCATTTTAACGGCAGCGGAAAATTGAAGAGCGACAGAAATCTCAAGGCCGGCGTCCTCCTCTGCACCCGGTCTGCATCTCTCTGTTACGTGGACGCTATGCGTCTCCTCGGCTACTGCTTCCTCGACGGCCATGGAGTTCGCCGCGACGTCTCTGAGGGCAACAACTATCTCCTCCTGGCCAACGCCCGTGAGTTCTCCGCCTTCCTGCGCTCCTCGCCTTCCTCACCACGCCACCATACCCGCCGCCTTCGCTCCCTTTCCGAAGGTTTAGACTTATGGCGTGCCACGCCGCCGCCGGAGCCTCACCCGGCGAACCGTTTCTTGGTGGAGTGGTTTGCAACGAGGAGCAGAGATGAGAACGGGGAGGGGCTCGGGACGTGCTCCAACGGCGGATGCGGCCGGCCGGAGACGCGGCGACACGAGTTCTCTATGTGTTCGGTCTGCGGCCTCGCGAGGTACTGCTCGAGGGCGTGCCAGGCGACGCACTGGAAATACTCGCACAAAGCTGAGTGCATACCTATCAATCGATGGTTGGACGCCGGAATTATGGCCAACGAAGCCCCATTGGAGGGTGGTGCCGGCGGCGCGGAGCTGGTCCTGGATTAGGAATTGGAAGGTAGAAGCCGAGGATCGAAAACTAGGCTCGATTTGTAACGTACTCCAGTATTTTCTTTTTGGGTAAAAAAAATGGAAAATACTTTCTTTTTTTTTTTCTTGAGAAAAGCTTCACGTCGACGACTTGAACAGCACAGAACAGCCAGTTTTCCCATTTATATAATTATTATCTATCTTTAGATAAAAATTCGATTCGTGGAATTGTTTTTTAGTAAGGATTGATTGGGTGCAGGCGCAAGCTCACACGCACCACGATACAGCCACTTTGCAGAAGACACGTGCCCAACACGTGTTTAGTAATGGTCCGAGGTGATGGGTAATTTTGATTAAAAATTTGGGTCAAGACTTTTTCAAAAATAACTGTTTCAGTAATATTTAATCAATTTTAATACTGTTAGTAATTCTGATTAATATTATTTTAAAATTATTACCTTTTAATACTTTTAAAATAGTATATCTTTTGATAATAATTTAAAAAATGTCCTTTTTAATTTTTTTTAGCAATAAAATAGGTAACAAGGATTAAGGGTAGGGAGTAGCCGAGTTATTCTGAATTAAACCGTGTTGTTCAATTTTTTTTAAAAGGAAGTAACTGAAGTAAGCCAACGTGAATTTAAAATTAATTAACCAAGCTTAGAAGTAATTACCTTTTGCTTAATTCTAGTTTTTAGGTTTAACTTGTTTTAAGTTTTCGAATAAAATAAAAATGAGTGAATTACTTTATTACTTAACTTGTCTTAATAATTGAATAATATAATTAATGGAATGATTTATTTATGTAAATTCATTAGGGCTACTAAATTCATTTGGATCGGCCAATGAAATACACTTATTACAAAAAAAAAAAATACAGTAAATTACAAATAAAATAAAAATGCTTAATATGTTTAATCTTTAGTTGATTTATTTTTTAACAAAGATGCTTAATATGTTTAATATCTACAATTTTGCTGATTTACATTGTTTGATTTTCTCCGCATGCTTGACTTGATGATTGATCTGTTTAATTTGTCAATCGATCTAATTTGTCCTCACTCACCTAGTGTTCCCTGATCGGTTTAATTGATCTAGTTAATGTGATTTGATGGATTGACTAAATTGATTCATCTAACATTCAATTCACTCATTAGATTAATCTTTATTTTAGTTTAAAAAAAAAAAAAAACTTATAAATAATATTTAATTGATAGAAGTGAACTTTTTTTTTTAGAATCAACGAAATGAAACAACAGGCTCAAATTGTTCAACAAATATTGAAATGTAATTATAGAAAGAATAAAACCGTTTAGATCCCCCATTACCAAATGCACATCTAGAGCTTGTAGGATCATACAAACCAAATGTTAATTTCACAATAAAAAAAAAGAAGAAGAGTACAACATCAAGCAAGCCGAGAATAGATTGGATGATTCAAATGATTCAGATGAGTCACACAGGCCAAGCAACTAGAAGAACTGAGTGGCTTGTGTGAGCTTCAAGAGGGAAGAGCTAAGCGGAAAAAAAAATATATAAAAAGATTGAACAAGCAAGCCAAACTAGTTGAATAGAGTGAACCATTATCTGATATTGCAAGGAACATTTTATCATTGTGATGACATATTTTGAAATAATAGTCCTGTATATTAACATTGAAATCAAATGGTACATCTATTTTTACCAATCATCTTGTTCTCAAATCTAAAAAACTAATTCTGCATGTCAGGTGTCATCACCAACGAAGTCAAATGTAGCTCATCTGCACTAACAAAGTTGGAAACATTCGAATCAGTAATTGTTGCCACTCACCAGATGGACCTCAACATGAGGACCAAGAAACATTTGTTGCTCCTCTTGTATAAGCATACATTTTGGATCAAAACATTTTTGTTTTGATTTGCTGCTGCACATGCGTAAGGAACTCAACGTAGGAGAGTTCACCTGGGGTTTTGTCGTCAACCATATATGAAAGGAATTGCATGCCTGCCCACAAGTGATACTACAATAAGATGGCAGAGAGTTTTGGCATCAAGTAAAAGATTCCGTGACTAGCAAACAACAACCCAAAAAAAAAGGGGGGCAAAATACTCGAACAAACTAAATGTTGATTTAAGAGATTGAAGCTTTTACCAACCTGAAGGATCTCCTTTTCTGCACACCCACAAACTGCATTGGATTTTAAAATTTTGTTATTATAAAACTATAGAACTACTATTTTACAGAATGAGAAAAGCCAAATTACCGCCATACCGTAGATATGAGCATCTTTGTTGTCTTATCTCATGAACTACATCATTAAGTTTCTTTGACAGAGGATTGTCAAATTGTTGCAATGCAAGCTGCATTGATAAAGAATTCATCTCATCAGTGACTAGCCTACGTCTAAACAAGGCTGTGGCTAACAGTTGCACATGCAGTATTGAACTTCTAAAGCTGCATCTTGCAAAGTTGATGCTATGTGATCTCATAATCAACGGTTCGAATTGTAAAAACAACCTCTTATAATGCAACATGCATTAGCAGAAGCTTTATGCCTCAGGCTACCTTTTTATTATATATAGAATTAGAACTCTATTTTTGGTATTGTATCAAATTGTTGGTTTACTACAAATAAAAGTAAGAAATAGGATACAGAATTCAATTTTTCTAAAGAAAAGAGATTGAAAATACTAATTGGTCAAATCTGCTTATGAGAATCCTTCAAAAAAACATGAGCAAAGGAACCACAGATATTAAGATAAACAAGTCTTATGATTCTAAACATAAGGAAAAAGAAAATAGAATTCAAATTCCCATTTATTTGACTCAATTCCAAACATAAATCCAGAAATAAGAATTGAAATTATGATTCTTAAGAATTTTTTTATGGTTTGGAACTGAAATTCTTTCACGATAAGAATTGGTTCCAAAAAGCTGCTTGGATTCTCATGACTTGTGTCATCACAAACTCTACAGCACATGGACACACTCGTGATCAAGATAAAGACATGCGTATCAATGTCAGACAAAGCAAAGATATTGGAACTCCAAGTTTGCTTATGCATGTGCGTGAATAACAGAACTTAAATCTACTAATGTTTTGGAACTGTTGTAGCTGTAAAAGTGGAAATTTGCCAGATATTAAATTATTGACAAGTTTGCATATGCATTATGTTTCATCAGTAATCATCAAATATTCTTGTTTGAAAGAAGATTGCCAAGAAGGAAAATGAAGTAGACGCCAATGATAAGTAGAAAACTGAGAGAAATGAAGACAGGAACCTGAGATGGAAGCCCTTCCACAGAAAAAACTCCAAACAGCTGTTGAAGAGTGTCTTGGTTGACCATGTTTCCGATATAAATTAAACCATCTTCACCGTTTTCAAGAAGATAAATCCCATCATCTTTTATGTGCTCACTAGAAAGAAAAATAGTAGATGCTAAAAGGGACCCATTCTCTTCCTGCATCATTTGAATTATCTTGAGTCAAGGCTAATTATTGGATATCAATAGTCTGTTTGAGGAAAAAATTAAAAAAGAAAACCAACCACACAGACCTTAGTAGCAAGATCATGAAGTGATATCATCCTAGGATATACTAATGGAATAGCTAATGGTACAGAAAGAGATGCAACACGGCTGACCCAATATGAACGATCATCGACACGCCCATCATTCCGCAAACCAGTGCTTTTAGACAAAGCTGAAGTAGAAAACAGTAACATTGAAAGAAACAAGAATCACATTGGCAAGAAATAAAATGGAGATGCAGGATTTTCAACACCAACATTGTAAAATTGCTAGGAATTTAAAAGCTAAAGTAGATTTAAACTTGGGAAACTCCAAAGATCTGTTTCAGGACCAAAAGCTTATGAACCTTACAAATATGTAATGCATCACTTGCATTTGGACAAAGTTATTCATGCCAAAAATAGGTTTTCTACCTCCAATGATAGGGCATAATATGTTGATCATGAAAACTATTTAGTTTGTAAAGCTGAAAGAACTTAGTATAACCAAGAAAAACACATCAATCCAAATCTTACTCCACTTTGCCCCTTTTCTTTTTGGAAATTGAAGTATTTGATCAATGAACCATCATATTTCGATAATTAATACAATTTACAATCGATTTCATGTGCGTGCAGTTTTTCATCCGATGCTGAGAAGTAATAACAAGGCAGTCATAGGATGCATAGAAAATGACCCTAAACATGCCAACCTTCTGAACGCTTATTCCTGGAAATAAACCACAGTAGCATGTAACTGTAAGCATTGTTTTTCTTCTGAAAAAAAAAATCACAAAACTTCCAAAATTTTTAACTTGGTGTAATTATTTCAATAGCCAACAGTGAACACTTTTCCTTAATTTCATTGGTAAATTCACTGCATGTAAACTTATAATGAAGTATAATAAACCACAAGAATATGTTAAGATATTAGCAAATATAGATATGGAAAATTTTGTCATCACAGTGATGGAGCTCTTTAGATGATGAAACAGGGAGCATTGTACAAAAATTTCAACTTAAATAAAGCTCACACATTAATGACCAAGTTAAATACGATATCCATTGGACAGTTGATGGAAAAAAGAGGTTAGTATTAAATATCTTATGTAAGCTCAGACTCTAATATGATACTTACACAAGACAATTTTCTAAGAATCCATGTCTAGAAATAGATGGATAAAGAACACCAGTGACAAAACAAATGCTTCAATCTCTGTCATGAATAGAAACATACCTAGAGTATATAGAGGCAATAGTTCGAGAGTCTCTGGAAATTGGCCGAATGACGATACTGTTGCACAATATTTTCTGTGGGAATGTAGAATGTTGATACAAAGATCAGTGATTTGCTGCCTTACTTGAGAAAGAGGGCTCACAGGGATGCTACTTGCAGCTGCAAGGATAGATAAATGCAAAATATTTAGCTAAATCTGAATTAAATATTACATTTTATACAGCACACTTGCACTTTCAAAACTAAACAAGCAAAAACATACACTTATAAACTTCAGAATTAACAAAACTATAACATGTTATATTGCATAATCCAGTAAAGCATAAGGCACTTATGTGAAGATAACAGATAGTAGAACTTTACCTTGCTTGAGCAAACAAGTAAATTGAGCATCCAAATCAGCAGATTGGAACAAATTGCTGATATTATTAATGCAAGTAAGGGAGAGATTAATAACTCGAATCCTTCGTTGTCCATACACAGTGGTATAAAGAAGTGCACACTGCAGAAATAGCATGACCAAGTGATACTATAAGAATTTGACAAAGGGTAAATGTGACTTGCAAAGTTATCATGTCTTTAGCAGCAGGACATCATTAACAAAAGTAGGTCAGGATTCGGGAGATACACCAATTAATCCCAGTTTCACGTAGGTTCTACCACAAACCTGAAATGTACATTCTGAATTCACCTGGAGCTTGCCTACATGTTTAAATGTGACCATTATGGTTTTGTCACTGTCAATCTGGATAAGAAAGACTTGATTAGAGCAATGATAAATACTTTGAAATAAAATAATTAATGCATGGAACGTTAAAATAGTCACTATAAGATACTCCAATTATAGATACATATATTGGAATTCTAGCAGAACTGGTATTAGAACAAATCACACAACCTTTATGTGAATCCGCACAGAGGTGTAAAAAAATTAAAAAAGTAAAAACCTGATTGTGTAGCACAAACATCCGGGTGCACCTCAATGGCTCCACAATCAAGGTCGGTTTACAAGTTACATATATGTTTGAACTTTGAAGTAACATTAAGGTTAAAGCTAACTAGATGGTTCAAGCCACACATTTTCTTCCATTTTCTTCATCAGTTATTCTGTGTTTCAAGAGCTTTTGGAGAGCCTATGCAGCAAGTCAACCCACAGGAACAGCTGGCAGTTGCTTACACACTGTGATGCAATAATCTGCACTAGGTCTCATAAGAATGCACTGGTACTTTTCCTCTGTTTTGCCCAGATGTGAGAGTGAGTGTGTATTACATGGAACTGACATTTATATCCTTCATCTGGTCCTTCAATTCCTATGTTGGATATCAACACTCAGATAACAACACTTTTAAGCGGACATTCAGCACCCTTGATTACATGTAAAAGTTTCTAACAATAGTCATATCAGACCCAATGATCCACACCCATATTTGACACTCGTACCCAAGTCTGACTATTAAACATATAGCTTATCAATTCTTGGATTGCAATGTGACACATATGGAAGGATTCCTCACTATCAATTTGGCATAGGTGTATTATAATTTAATGCATTAAAACTGCATGCATAACAAGCACGAATAGTGGTGGTAACTTAGTTGGGCACACATCTGATGCAGTTAGTTGATACAGGCATAAAAATTTATAACATTTTACTTTTTCCAACATTTTGGGAACTCTGGTTTAACTATCTCAGTTATAGCTTCTTCTGTTTTGTTAATATTTATGAAAAAGAAAAACAGAGAAGATATATGGACAGCAGACTCTTGCAATATGGTTCAGAGCTTCATAGATGAATGCTTCATAAGAATAGTAGTTATCCCATGTGTATACCATATTGTTTCTAGAAACCAATCAAGTACTTTTATCATCATGCTCAAAAGCAGAATTTAACTTGATGATCTTGTAGCTTTAGGAGAATCATTAATGTAATCAAACAATAGAAATTAGCTAACATCAGTTAAAAAGATAATATTAAGTAGCTACTTACACCAGGAAGATCAATATCGCTAGGAACACTTCTGCAAAAATTTCCAGAGTATTCTTGAACTTCAAGACCCTATTAAGACAGAACATTTAGGCAATAGTTCTGGTTATGGAAAACTTATATCAAACATGGTACAGGTTGCAAGGAAATTTTAAATGAAGAATCAAGTTTACCTGGCTACATCTAACACGCATCACTGCTTCAAAACCTTGGAATCTACTAAGGTTCCATCTAAGATCATTGTAGAGTTTACCCGGATCAGAAAGAGCAGAAAATGGATAATAATAATAGACCTGCAACAATGCAAGTGAAAATTGAGATCCAAGCTCCAGCATCAAGGAACAAGGATTCTCTAAGTAAATTGTGTATTCTTTTGCAAAACGAAAGTACTCATGACCATTGATCATTGTGATGTGCCAATGCCTAATAACAAATGAACAACAGAAGCTGTAAATCTATAAGTCTACTGCCTGAAAATTATGACTTGGGTGGTGACAGATTCACATCACATCAGATGTTCATATAATATGCATAAGTTGTAACACTAAATTTAATGAAAGAAGGTATTTGATGCAAAAGATTCTTTCTGAAAGCAATGCCAGTGAAGGTTGAAGCATTTTATATAAGACCATTTTCTGAAAAATAGCAGATACTTTCTCTGCCTTGCTGGAATACTTATCAGTTGTCTTCGAAATGTAGATTTTATGATATTTTAAAGGAGACTACTACCACTGAGTCAAAAATATTATAAATCAAATCAAACTCAAAATCAGGATCTGCTAAGAATAATCCAATAACAATAATGTAGTGCAATAGTTGGTTATACAGTCACCATAATACTTACAGTAGGGAGACCAAAGAAATCATCATAATCAAATCATGTTAGTCCCATCTATATATTGGTCCAGTTATAAGGACTTTAACTTTCTATTGAGCTCTATGTGAAGGTATATCACTAGTTATATCCGTATATGGCTTCCTTACATCCTTTACACCTTCGAGTTGCAATCCTTTCATCTTGTATGACTATTGCTCAACTTTGAATTTGTTCATTCTATTTTAACCTTTGTTCCCGCTCATTTTATCATCTGCTGGACTAAATCTAATTTCTCTAAGATAGTAAAGTTATGATAGCACTTAAAAAAATTCTAATATAAACCATCCATTCACCCTGCATCTGAGCAATGATAAAAAAAACTGTATTTATTATCTGAGAGATTCTAATAAGGAATTTAGGTTAATATTAACTGGAGCTGTATTTGAGAACTTCTAACGTAAAGCAATTTGCATTAGTATAATTTGTGAGCCAGTTCCTATTATAGCATTAGGATAAAAGAACTACCTGCCCTCCTGTAGTTCTTGGAATAACAGAAATGGAAGCAACATCAACAAAAGTCTGGGTAGTGACAAATATATCCACACACACCTGAAGAAGAACAGAAAACTTATTTTCCACTTTATTGATGGATAACTCACAAGAAGGAATCCAAGTAACTTGCCTGGTGCTCAGCAAACTCTATGGCCATGGTTTTAAGTGTCTTGTCTGCCGGCTGAAGCAACTTTTGAGCCTTCTGGAATCACATGATATCAGATTGACAAAATGTAGATCAGACATTTTCATAAACCTTGATTGACACCTAACCATTGACTATATATAATATGCCAAATAAAGTAGCAGAAAACTTATACAAACTTTAAGAAGTTTTATGCAAAAGCCATCACAGGGGCATTATATATTGGCAACTTAACTGGAGAGAATAATTAAAAACCATCAACAACAGTGTCAAGCAAATACAAAAAAGAAGGCACACATCACTTAATAAAAAGGCACCAATCATTGTGAAAATTCAAATATTGAGTAGAATTATTTTTATTTGTTTCTGCTAAATAATTCTTCCATTCCCAAACAAGTTCCATGACACTAAAAAGGCAGTCTGGTGCATAAAACTCCTGCCATGTGGGATCTCGGAGAATGATCTATTGTAAACAGTCTTACCTTGATTTGCAAGAGGCTATTTCCAAAACTCGAATTTGTAATCTCTAAGTCACAAGTTCCATGACACTAACAACAAGAAATCATCTTGACAAGGAAACAAAGGATACAAAGGGTGTCCATACCTTGTCACTAGCAGAGACATTGGCTCTTCCCTCAGCTTCCCTGGAAGAAAGAGACCCAATACCAACTGATGGCAGGACTGCAAAAGGATTAAAAGTCAAATTCTTGCACAATACAGGTATCATATCAGAAAAAATAAAAGGATCCTATAATTTGAGAATTAGGCAAAAAGAACACAAGAAAATAATTTAGTTGGTAGACAATTGACTTGAACTTGTGCCTATTCAAGTAATATGAGCTTTGAGTACAGTTTACAATGTTCTCAACAATTTGGAGCACCACATAAAGTTGTTTTGCATCAGGAATCCATGGGGATAATCCATTCTTCAATCAATGCCTTATATGAGCTTATTGTTCAGCAATAACCTTGAATTGTTGTCATTTAGATGAGTTTGGTAGAATCCCAATTTCATCTGAACAAGAAAAGGATATAAAGAAATATATCAAACTGTATGTAGAATGTACACAACACTATCATTGAGTGTGACAATTCTTGATGCGCCAAAAAATTGTCCTTCAGTAAACCGATTCAAGTCCACCTACAACAAGGAATGTGCTCATGTCGATTCTATCTGCACCTCAAAGCTTCCATCTGTCCTCACTTCAATGTGGAAATAAAAAAAGAGCAGTCAAACCCTACACTCATGGTCCCTCTACTGCAGAAATATAGTCGAACAAACAATTGAAACAAGAGCCAAAATTCTACAGTGGTATTGGGATCAGGGATTTAAAAGCATGTTAATATGATTAATTACCGACTAGTATTTATCATTCTAATCATATTATTTTGTGCCCAATCTCAGATATGCTAGTACATGGAGATTGATCATGTATTTAAAGGAGTAAAGGACTGTTACTTTGATTGGTTGGGATTATAGTTCTCAAGAGTTTTTCTAGTTACCTGATTGAAAGACAAGTAGCTTTCCTCCTGCTGGTTTCAGAGCCAGAAACCCAGCCTACAAACACATGACATTACATTTCACTCATCACTGCAAGGACCCTCAAATTCTTCTGACTGATTTAGTGCAGAAAATAGTTCTTAAGAATTAAGAAATTTTTGCAGCGTACTCATAGTTCCCAATTCAAGAAAGGAAAAGAAAATGAGAATGTACAATTACTTTTATATTTGTACATAATTATCACCTTGATAGCGGCACCAAATGCAGATTCAGCAATTTTGTTGCTGTCAAACATCCCTGGAATGTTCTCTAGCAACTGTTCTAAAGTTTGGCGGCACTGAAATATCAGAAACAAAAGGGTGATTATTTACATCTTTGTAATCTTAACAAATGGGCAAAGACAACTAACCTCAGTAAGCTGCACAATAATATCCATGTGGAGAGGTGTATAAACATCATCCATATCAGGAACAATGAGCATTAGAGGCTGTAATACAATATGAGGATCACCGTTAGTCTTGAAGACTAATGCACAAGATTTCTCATAAAATATCTTATTCTGAAATGCATGGTGGAGTGAATAAAGAAAAAGTCATAAAGTACACTGACATTTCTTGAAAAAGCTTACATGCAATAGAAAATATAGATAAACTAAACAAATTTTCAAACAAAAGTATTGAAAAATATTTTTAAAAAAGTCTTGGACTTTTATTTGAATAGAAATATTCTTCTATATTTTTATGCACTTTGCAAGCCAAACTTAACATCTATAACTTTAGTACTGAGGATACATTGGGTCACTTTGATGATTAACAAAATACTTGAGCATTTGTTGTGATCAGCTAAACCTCACCTGCTCATCCTAAAATGGTATGAAGAGTTGTTCTCTAACGAGTATATATAGTTAATTTATAGTGTGACTCAATTGTGGCATCATATTTTAGTACTACATATGGTGAGCTATAGGCTAATAAAAGTGTTATAAACTTAGAGAAGTGAGCTACTATTAATTTAGGCTTAAGCATTTTGGGTTAGTGGTTTGGCTTAACGAGTTATTAGGTTAGTTCTTTTATTTAAGTGAGTCATGACAACTAGCATTAAACGAACTTAATTCTAGACATGGTGAAGCATTTAAAAAGGCATGTGTGATGGTGTAAGCACCAGTCAGCTTCACATGCCACCTACTAGGGAAGAATTTGAGCAGTGAGTTTGACTTTGGGTCTTGAAGGGATGTCGAGTCTAAAGCATAGATTACAGTGGTGACACTCTAGTTTAGTACTGCATTATGAGTTGTGGACTAATAAAAAAATATTTATAAGCTTAGATAAGTGCTTGAATTTAAGTATTTTGAGTCAAATAGTTGGCGGGCTCAGGTCAGAAATAAAAGCTACAATGTTATATATTTCAGTTCGACAGTATTGCTTATGCCTGATATTGATTATAAGATAATCAATATCTCTCCTTCAAGATAACTCTTTTTTATTTTCAAACTTATCAAATTTTGCATGTTAATTTTATGTTTCAAACTTAATATTCAAATAATTTAATTTGAATACAAGCTTTCAAAGCAAGTACTTTAGGTAACAGATGCCCAAGCAATAAGAATTAAAATTTTGACTCTTAGCTGAGAAACACATTGATCAAATGCTTCTCAACGTGATACTTTTGGTGAATACCTGTTGTGAGGCTCTCCTTAAGTTGTAGAAATGAACAGTGCAATCAAAAGTGGCAATACCAACCATTGTTCGAGGGCCATCCTGCAAAAAAAGATGTCTTGTTAATGCAGAAGACAGTTGAAATACCCAACCAGTTAAGAAAAACAGTATAACTTTCATCTACCTACACCTAATGGCAAATGATCAAATTAAGAAAATTCAATATGGGAAAGAGTAGGTTAGATTAAGTGTCAAGTTATTTGCATACAGGAATAAGGAGATTCTAGTTAACTTTATGAGCATACCAAGAAGCCTCACTCTCCACAACACACTATATCCCAATATTCTACCCTAAAATTGCTTGAGTGCTCATGTGCATGGATAAATTCTTGTACAACACCGATGTCAATTTGGACAAAGATGAGTATGCCTTTTGGTGAAGCATATGATATGAACCAAACCACTTGGATCAAGTATCCAGAAGCACATGTATGGTGTATGTATAACAAATACGAGTTTTGTTATGATTTAGAATTTAAATAGGATATAATAATTTGAAAATTAAGAAGATTCCTGAAGAATGGAGGAAAAGTTTTTTAGTACCAATTTATAAAAATAATGGTGATATACAATGTGGTTCTAATTAGAAAGGTATCAAGTTAATTATTCATACCCTAAATGATAATAAAATATGGGATAAATATTTACAAAAATCAATTTGATTTCATCTCTAAAGAATGAACCATAGATTAAGTCATTTAATGAGATAACCAATGGAAAAATATAGATATAAGACTAAGAATTTGCATAAAAAAATTTATTATTTAGAAAAAACTTATGGTAGAGTTCCTAAACAACTAATGCGGTGTGTATTGAGAAAAATGTGATTTTAGTAATTATATTAATGTGATAAGAGACATTTGAATTAATGTTGTTAGTAGTGCAAGAGATATCAGGAGGAATAGGAGTGTAACAGACGATTTTTTATAGTTGCAGATGCTTCATATTCAAGATAAGCCTCTTTGATGTCCTTTGGGGGGACTTATGGTCAACTCTAAGTCTCTTCCTGCAAGAGAGTTTTTTTTTTTTGGAAAAACAAGAAAATATTTTTCTAGTTTAGGTTTCCTTGTAGGAAGGAAAAAAGTAGAGTTTCCCTTCTGACTATTTCCTTGTACGGAATAAAAGAGTCGAGGAAACTTAAATTTCAAAAGCTTATTTGTTAATTTCTTTTAGAAAACATAAATTATTTTTTTTTTAAAGGAAATCTTAGGATTAGATTTGACTATTTGAGTCCCCTGGCGTGTAAACATGTCTTTTCTGCCCAAATCAAAATTTGAGTTAAATTAGGAAAAGATTTTCTAGTCCTTTCCCTACCACTTTCCATATTTGCTGAAGTAAATGGCCACCTTATGTCATTCACATTTTTTACCCATCGTAGCAAAGATAGACTAAAAGGGGTGCTATCATACCATGTCAAGTTTGGAGGAAATGAATATTCTATTGGATTAACTAAAAATTCCGATTACATATAGAATTTATAATAAAATTCTAAACTTAAGTATCAAAGTGGGAGAAAACTCACTGCACCTAATAACCTTAATAACTCTACTACTCTTAAAACTATTAGGAAGGTCATTGTATTGCTAAATTGTTTGTTTGTTGATTTTGCTTTCATGTAGGATTAAAAGAATGGAAAAGTATTTAGCTTAAGGAAGTCTTGAAAATCATACCAATTGACTCTGGCAATATATTAGTCTAGAGCATCCTACATTCCCAAAGCTACAAATGATGGCCCCTAATTTGTCCAACCTCTAAGATTCTTGAATGTAGTCCTGCCAATTAGGAAATATATTCAAGCTTCATTTTCTCCATGCATTCATAATCATACTTTTTTCCTTAATAATACATTATAAAAATGTAATGTCCAAGTCATGCCTACTTGGTGAGTCTCAATTAGCAGTTAGCACCGCCTTATACTGACAATACATTGATCAACACTGAAACTTACCATTCCGCGTACCCACTAAAGCAACAATGGAACAAATAATTTAAACCTTGAGTGTACATTATTTGCTGTGATTCTTTAATCACTATATTTGCTGAAAATAAGAATAATTGAATGATACGTTAACCTTTAAATTTGGATACAAAGATTCAAATGAAATATGTATTATGATTGACTATAACTAAAGCATCAATTTAAGGAGAAAATGGCATCTTTAAAATAAAATAGAAAATGAGCATCCATAGTTTCATGTAAATGAATTATAAGCATCAGTATATGAATATATTATAAAGTTTAAGAAAGGAAAAATGTGTTTTCTCGAGTTCTCTAATTTAGAAAGTAGATAGAAGAATAACAATAAGAAAAGAGGCAGAAAGAAGCATGAAAGGGTTAGAAGTTAGGGCTAAGCGATGAAGAACAATAAAAGGGTAACACAAGCAAAGTAAGAGATCTTATTCTAACAAAGAAAACATGGAGAGATCATCAGTAAAGAGAGATTGGAAACAGATGGTCAAAAGAAATATATATATATATAGTGTCGCTGAAAACAGTCATTTTTCCATATAGAAATAGTTTTCTTTCATAGAAGGCTACCAATTAAGTGAGCAGGCCCTGCTCAGCACTTTCCTTGTGGCTCTTGCCTAAGTGATGTGTAATTAATTCTTATGGCTAGCATATTGGTGCTTGCACAAGCAACTATGTAAGGCACTGTATCTAACCCAACAATTGTTAGAACAGACTGAGTCACATGCAGTTAAATCATTAAGTTACTATCCCAATCTTGCCCATTAGCATTCTGTTGGAAACAAATATCTAAGATGCATAAATAAACATGCTCATGCAAACAGCAAGGATATAACATTAGTTTATCTGCTTGCTACTTGGATATATTCTTTGTATTTCCTCAATGGGTGTGTGCTGCAGTAATGCAGCTAAGAGCTAATTGAGGCTCCACAAATAAACAGAAGAATAGAAGAAACTTACAGGAAGATCAGCAAGAGATTGACTAATTGCACTACATGCTGCAGCGGTTGCACCTGTTTGTACAGCATTCACTGAAACGTCAACAAGGAAGAAAAAGACAGCAGGCATGGGATCACGGACCTGACACAAGGTGATCATACAGAAATTAGCATAATTCAAAAGCCCATATGATAGCTTAATGAGCATTGTGTTCAAAATTATCTTTTTTTTTTAATCTTGTGATTGACACCCATGAAGACTAGAATTTCTTGCAAAAACAAAAGCAACAAAAGAACTGTTCCCCAAAGGTCCTCATAGAGAAACAGAACAAGAGAACTAATGTTTTCGGAAACGATTTTGTTGTTTAACATGGCTGAATTTACAATCAATCGTGGTGTTTTTATTCTTTCATTCTCTTTCATTTGCTTCCTTCTTCTCTTTCCCTCCTGTGTAAAGTTTATGTCCATTCTTGCTAATTAAGATAGTGAGATTAAGTTCTTCCAAATAAAACAAGTTGAGAAACCACTAGAAATTCTTGTCATTTTGTTGATGTTATGGTGGTGATGGTGGATAAAAAGCCCAATTGTAAAGGGTTGTGTATTATGGATGAGAAAAGCAAAATTTAATAAATAAGAAGGAAAAAAGTGCATTAGAGAGGTAATAGAGGTTAAACAATGCAGGGAGGAATTGTTTCGATCCCTCAATCAATGGAACCAATGATGAGCTGATTCTCCACTGTGAAATTTATCATGACTCCTCTTCCAAGGAACAAAATCATATGGCTTATAGAATGATTCACTTACACCAGATATAAAAACTGTTTCAACCTGTACAACTCATAATCTACTAACATTGTGTTAGTCAATCATTTGGATGCAAGCAAAGAATATATTTACTGGATATCCAAAATGCTGCGCCCCCAAAAGAACAACCATTGTGGAATAACACTTCTTTCACAGGAATTATCTTTCATTAAATTATTCTATCCGTGTCTACACCTTTGTCAATAGTTAAATGAGCACTAAGAAATCTAGAATTAGATTAGAGACAGCCAAAAGATAGACTCACCATATATTGCCTAGTAGCAACAAATTCAACTGTTCCTCTACACAGTTCAGGCCTTTTGTCAGCATTGTATCTCCTTCCATTTTGCCCAAGATTAGAATAGTAGTCCTGTGGCGTGTCATTGGTAGAACCTAAAAGATATCAATAGCTAGAAGTTAGAAACCGCAAAAAATTTTAATGAAGGTGTACTGCAAATAGTCAATGCTTCTGAAACCTCCTAAGCATAAAATTGACGAGCACATTCAAAGTAAGAAGATTGAGTTGCATAACTTCTGTATAAATGGATAAGAAAAAACCCAAAGAAATATACTAGAATTATGTTGTCATAGCCAAGTGTTAAAACTTACCACATAAGTTGCAGATGAACTTTTCCCCATGATCAATAAATTTAAAAAAAGGGTTTATGTAACCTCCGCATCCTGAACAACGGATAGGCCCATTTTCACCAAATTCCACAATCTGTATTTCCCCAAAGAAAAGGCATAAGCAGAGTATAGATGGTACAAGCTACATCTATGAGAAAACATAGCAAATGAATAACAATTAATTGAAGAATTTCAATAATCATTTTAACTTGTGTATGGATGAAAGATAGTCAATTTAAGATTGCATGTTAAACATTTCACAGACAAAAATGAGGCCAAACATCAACCTTTTGTTCATGACAAATAAAATTATTAGATTGGCAATAGTACAAATGCAAATCAGTAGCCACAATCCAACGTTCATCATAAGTATCAGATGTTACATCAAGATGAGAAAATAAATTTCAAAACAAACTAGGAAGCAATCAAATGCTAATGAAAGAGTAAATGATCAATGTCATATGGTGATATAATATGCTGGAGGAAGTCAGCAAAGAGATTGTCTCTGGGAGCAGCCTCATGGTGATGCCACAGCTCATGCTCTAACTATAAATGTGAAGGAAAACAATGTCAAAGTCCATATTTAGCAAATGATGACACTAATTACAAGTCATTTTATTCCAGAAGTTTTGTAATACTTCACCCATTCCTTATTTCTTCCCGTTCCCTTACAAAAACTGATCAGTCACAACTATATTAACAATGGCAGTATCCAGCAGCGTTTTTATTTTCTAAGTGCTGAAGTACTCTTCTTATACTCATTTTTCTTCCAAGTTTGGTAGTTGCTGATGGTGAGGATTTTTTCATTGGTTGGATGCATCAATAGTTATCAAGGAATGTCCCCATATATTTGAACATTGAATGTACTTATTTAACCATTTTGATACAGGACCAAAACTGATTCTGGCACTAGTATTTTGAACCTTATGCCAATGTATTTGTGTGTCGACCTACCTAGTGGGATAAAGTTTGGTTGTTATTGTTGGTATATGCTAATGTATTTGTGCATGTTGCATGACTAAATTCTTGATAGCCAGTACTGAAGCTTGTTTGAATTCCTCTAACAATGGGATTAACAAGTTGACAGAGATGATCGTGGATCAGTCTTTGTTAGTGTCATGCCCTTGGACACCATTCCTCGAAGAGCAAGGTGGATTCTACTTCATTAGTGATGGTGTTTGCTTTCACATCATGGTATTGGCATATGGAACTAATGATTAGTAGATCATATAATTCGTCAAAGTATGTTTGTGTACAGTTGCTTTGTTATGCATTCATTTTCATATATTTTTCATCTTATGAGTCAACCTTGATCCTGTTGAAACTAAAATGCCTCCCCCACATTAAGCCCCTATATGGACAAGTGTGGTGGTCCATTATATGAAGTAGTCTCTTTGCTAACTGCTCGAGCTTTTAGCATAAGTTTACAATAAACCATGGAACTTCTATTGTAAAAATGGTTGATTCTTGATTGATTAAATTTTGCATAAGATGATACTAAAGTCAAGGCTACAACTTGTAGTTGCTTCATTAGTAATAACCAACAAATGCTCATCGTGACCAAAAAAAGAGGGATATGTTACTTCAATAGGCTCCTCAGATGGATGCGGTTGTGCTAATGGTTGAACCAGTAAAGCTAAAGGCATGCTAGATGTAGATAGAAGATCTCCCGTGCACGGTATCTATCAAATAATGAGCTTGGTTAAACTTAAAGGAAATTATTCTGAGCAACCTGCATAAAGAATACGTCTAGAAACAATACCTTGTTCATGGTGCACCTCATTAAACGAGGACTGCAATTACCATTGTCATTGGCAATAAAATTGCTATTGGCAGGCTATAATCAGAAACAATCAGAAAAGTCAGAATTCGAGGAAATGCATTAATGACGATAGGAGATCTAGTAAGCAGATATGAGGAGAATACAACAAAAGTAGAAATATGCTTTACAAGTAAAGATAGCAGATGAGTGTTTACCGGAGGAAAGCTTGCTTGATTTCCTTGTCGAGTCTCGTAGAATATGATTGATGAACTAGGCATGGGTCGTGGAATTTGGTTAGGATTGACCTTTTGTGACATTGATACTTGTGACCCTGCAAGAGATAAGTGCCCCATAGCAGACGGAACAGAAGGTAGAGTTTGGCCTGGTGCACGAGGTGGCATGCTGAACATTCTAGGAGGCGTTTGACCAAAACCAAGCACGGAAGCAACCACCTAACACAAAATTTAAGGATTATCATGGCATCAACTTTTATTCTATTAATTCAGTGCATATTGCTACCGACTGAGAGCAACAAAATTGCATGGTGCTAACCAAAACGACATAGAAGGAAGAGCATCAAATTAAATTAATGCTTAATGACCAGTGAGAGAAAGCAACAAAATAACTTCCTGCTAATGTATTTAGATAGATGTTAGAGGCGGATAATTTATTCAGAAATTAAAATCACTAACCTCCTGTGGTTGTGATGACCAAGCTGGTGCCTCAAAAGGAGCACCTGTGGTCGGAGGCACTGATAATGGCTGGGTAGGTGATGGACCTCCATACAGTGGTGAAGAAGACCTTCCAGCATATGGCTGAGAGGTTGGGATTCCCATGTACGACTGTGGGATCGGTGGCCTACAAAGTGGTTGCGAGGCTGATGATCCGGTGAAGGTTGGCTGTGATGCAGGTGGCCCGGCTAAGGTGGGTTGTGAAGGCGGCCTTCCAACTAACGGTGGCTGCAAGGTCAACGACGCATTGAATGGCTGCAAACTCGGCGATCCGCCAAATGGCTGTGAGATTGGCGGTCCTGCGGCTGGCTGTCGAGGAATAGACGGCTGCGAAAGAGGGGGCTGTGAGGTCGGCTGTACAGAAATGGGTCGCTGCGATGGTGGTAGTCTAGAAAAAGGTGGCTGCATCGGCGGCGACCCAGATAAGGGTGTCTGCAGAGTCTGTGGTCTAGCAAACGGAAGCGACAACGGTGCAGACACAGGCACAGCAGCTACATTCATGCTACTTCCAATCGAATGAACACGAGGAGGGACGACAGCAGGAGGCGCCGTGGCCAAAGTCGGGGCTCTCTCTGGCAGAGTTTGCTGCGCCTGAGTGGTTTGGGAAATCCGAGGTGCATCCAGGCTGGCAAACGAATGCCCATTGCTGTAAGTGATCGGAGCCGCAAAAGCCGCTGATGGAGGCGGTCGAGACGCTAAGGCTGGAGAGGGGCCTGGGTAGGAGGACGCTGGGGGAGGAGCGAAAAACGGAGGCGGCATGGAGGCGTTCGGGGCGGGAAAAGGTATCTGGGGTCCTGCAAATTGGGTGGCGGCGGCGACGTTGGGGTTGGCGGCGGGGGAGGAGCCCGGCCTCGGGCCGGAAGGCCTCGACACGAAGGACGACGCCATGATTTAGGGTTAGGATAACGGACGGGGGAGAAGAGACAGCAGAGGCGTGGTCACCGGGTGATAGGGATACTGAAGAAGACGACGGAGAGGGGATCAAGTGAGCGGCACAAGGGGCAACCAAAGCTTCCATAAAAAGCAATGTCCGAGGTGGCGAGAGCAGATTGGTGGGACAACGTGGAGACAGCGGCGTGCGTCACCGGGTGGGACCGGTTGTGATCCGTTACGAGGTTGGAAGGTTTGCTTTGCGGCTCCAGTGTAAAGGGCAAAGTACGGACAGGGACGGCTCGGATCATGAGCCTGTCGAGAAAAGAAAACTATTGACCCGATCGCTCCAAACAAAAAAAAAAAATTTTACAAGAATTAAAATACCACACTTTTTAAAAGGCAAATATCAAAGGACGTCATTTTTATTTTTATTTAAATCTAAAGAAACACTCTTTTTTATTAATCATAAAATAAAAAAGTGTTTTACTCCCGTCTCTTTTTTATTATTATTATTATTATTATTATTATTAGCATCAATATATTTAATTTTATAAAAAATTTCTATCGATTAGCAGCAATATTCAATTGATTATTATTCTATTTGAAAAAAATATTATAAATGCATCATAATTTAGGATGGAATTGTAAGTACTTAAAAGCCAGTGGGACGCTCTTGTTAATTTAATATTGAAGTTTGGCCGAACTAAAATTTTTAACCTTAAATTAGCAGAGTTTGAATTCCCCATGCGGTTGGTTAATATTTTAAGATTTAAGTATTATAAATCGTGTCTAAAATATGTATTGTTGATCACTAAAGTTATATCAATTACAATAATTTTGACTAAATTAATAAATAAAATAATATAATAATTCTTCCCATGCTTTAATTTTAATCGAGTTGAAATAATTTTATAGGATCATAATTACTATAACAAACTTTCTTTATACAAACGATAGATATATTCATAACTCGTCAAGTTTACAGTAATAATAATATTAAAATAAGTTTGAATAAGTTGAAATCATTTTAATCTAATAAATAATATTTTTACTAAGTTAAACTAATTTATTTTAATGTTGGGATATAGATGATAAATAAGATGTACAAATATCTTTTGATGATAATAGAGTGAAAAATTTTAGAATATTAGACGGTTTGATCATGAATAATTTTTTATTTATCTTGATGATCAATAAAAAAATAAAAAAAAATGAAAAGAGAGAGTGTCCTTTAATTTTTTTTATACATAATGTTAAAATATAATAATAATAATAATAATAATAATAGTAATAATAATAAAT
>JBAMHZ010427833.1:0-36532 GCA_037177395.1 Alpinia galanga | reverse complement strand
ACATAGTCTAAAGCATGTATGGAAGTTTACGGGCGTTACAACTACCCCATTAATCCTCTTCCAATGGATCATTAATAAATCCCTATCAAGATTTATCAACAGGTAAACCATTAATCACTTGATTAATGATCTCATTATTAATCAAAGGATTTACTAATCCATCCTCAGAGATTAATTAAATCATATTAATCAAGGATTATCACTAATAATCAACTCTAACCTTTCAACAATTAATATTAAACTCACTAACTAATCATTACTAAACAAATCCAAATCTAAGCTTACTTAATCTGATTCAATCCACATATTCCATCATAAACCTACACCTGATTAATCAACTGTACAAACCAATAATTATCCAAACTGATACTATCATTCCTTCATCACAGCACTTACCTCACAACATTTCAACCATCCACTGAAGATTTGAAAGCTACACTTATTGTTAATCACCTGTAATCACAACTATATTAATTCCCTTTGGATCCATAGATCTCCAAACTTACAATCCATAGAAACAAGAAGATCAACAAAGGATGTTACCCAAAAATTAGAGGTGTATTGACTGACAGGTATACCCTTAAACCACTGTGAGATACTGATGGTGGCATTTGACTGTGATTGATTGATAATGACGATGATCGCAAGACAACTACGATGTCCGAAAGAGAGATCATGGCTGCAAAAGAGAAATCAAGCATGGGGGCAAGTGATCTGAGGAGAGGGAAGAACAACGACAGCTAGTGCGATGGCGAAGCTGCAGCTATGGCGATGAGGCAGCAATTATGGGGCAGCTTGATGGCGCGATTAGAGAGGAGAAGGCTGAGGATGGTGACGGTGGCGATCGACGCGATGATGATGTCAACAATGCGCTCCTTGTGGATGCAAGTGGCTTCCCGATGGTTATGCCAACAACATCGACATCGGAGCTCGAGGATCCGGATTAGTGGCGCACGATGGAGGGAGAAATGGTCAGCGATCGGGATGAGGAAGAGAGGTCGGTGCAATGAGGAAGAAAAGAGGAAGAGGCAGAAATGGGGCGGGATCGGGAGGAGAGGTAGTTTATAGGAAATTAAACCTAGGGTTTAATTAATAAACTTTATGTTAATTAGCCCAATCAACCTCTCACAAAAGTGATAACCAAATAGGCTTCACCAAAGCCTATTTAATCTTTCCCCATAAATCACCATAGAAAATTTCATTTAAATCCCAATTTTTTTTCAAAATTTCCTTTAAAAAAATTATAAAATAATCTCTTAATTAATACTTATTATTTGAGTATTATTTGATTGTGGTATATGTTCTCTCCCACTAATAAAAATTTGGTCCCCAAATTTACTACTCTCGTATAATGAGTAAGCAATGTTTCACAAATCAACTCATACATTTCCAATAAATAGTGGGGCATTAAGCTTAAATATTATCTTCCATTTGATATTATCTTCCAAAGTTTGAAGAGTCCACTCCATATGACTATCCATCTAGGGGTGAAATATTGCACTAAAGATAGAGCTCTATATGCATGATCTGTTGTGGACATTATCAGAATCATGAGATGAATCATGATTCTCTATCAGATATGATACTTAAGGGTACACCAAAAAATTGGTAACCTTCTTACAGTATAATTCTGTCAAGCGATCCAACAAATTCATCTTACGAATTGATAAAAAATGGATGGATTTGATTAATCAATCAATGACCATCCAAATCGTATCAACACCTTTCTAAGTTCTAGTACTCCCACGACAAAGTCCATCATAGTAAGCTCACTTCCATTCTAGTATTTGAATCCCCTTGAGTAGCCCTACTAAGCTCTAGCATTCTGTCTATACTTGTTGTCATGCCAACATCCAACTATAATTTCGACCATGTCTTTCATGTCGTTCCATCAACGGAAACTTTTAAGTCTCGATACATTCAGATACCATCTCGACGATTCTCAATCTAGATCATTATGCTTCTTGGAGTAGGTCTTCTTTAACAGAATGCCTCTCAAGAACACACAGACTCCTTTGAAAACTGAGAATCTCATTCTCAACACACAAAAATCCTATCTCCTTTATTGAATTCATTCTACTACATAAGAACTGAAATTTCTATCACCCAACTGTGCTTCTTTAATCCACTGAGCTAAAAGTGAAAAGGAATCCATCGAGTTCAATACCACTCATTGTCTCTATCTATATTCCAACCGTTCTATCTCTAAGAATTGCTCATTTAACTCTGTAACGACTATCCGATGACTAGCTATAACATATAAAGGTCTTCATCTCTAATCTATATAACTCTTCTGGAAATCTTGAATTTCTAACATTCATCGTCTGATATACATAACTCTTCTGTCAATCCTGAGCTTCTAGCATCTGTCATCTTCTGGAAGTGTGGGTTACTGTATAGATGTTATCTTCATATCTTTAAAGTGAAATAATGATCGTTGACTCCAAGTCGTGTAAAGGAAAATTCTTCTCGAGGTCTTCAGCTGGCGGAAAGCATAGCATACCACTCGGTCAAACTACATCAGTACTGCTCCTAGCTAGTATCTGTTTTGATTTTTTTGAGGATCCACTGAAATATCTTTGCTTGAAACCAGATGTCGAGAGGATCCTACTGAGGATAATTAAAATATGTATTTGTTAATTTATGGATATGTTCCCTAAGATGTCTGATTTAACTATCGCTACACGTGCACTTGCTAAGGCTCACCATTGAACGCGAGTGAGGAAGTTTATAAGCCTACGGAAAAGTTGACATATCCCCTGGTCAGGCAAGTCTAATAAAATGACACGCTGAATCATAAGTGGACCACTGAACTAGATGATTGAGCCTAAACTAGATAACTCCACTAAAAGAATACATTTCAGAAAGAATTATAGCTCTTAAAGATCAAGAAACAAAGCATTGTTCAGGACATGGATCCTAGAAGACAATATATATTGATCTCCACATCAAGACACCAATAATAACAAACATCGAACACTCTAACACATCCAATTCAATAACATTTCATGATAAATATGCAGCATGACTTAACTTGTGAAGTAGTATACATACGTGTTGTGCATGGGTGTGTGCATCTAACTTGGATGGTACACAGACCATTATGCATGCTTTTTAACTTTACTTTCTCCACCAAAATGACCATTTCATTTGGGAAACTATTTTTGGCTATGCAAAACCTATTAATATTCAAGCTACCAGAAACTTAACATTATGTTTGTATCAAGAACCAACTCCAGTTCTTTCAACATGACACCAGTCAGTGTTAGAATATTGGATTCAATAATGGGATTAAATTCTTCCTGTCGAACAAACTTGGAGTAAGTCTTATTCTCGGACAAAAAGCAGTTCCCTATTATTATACTCCAATCCATACTAATTATAATGCTTTATCTAAAATAATGAGTTGAGAAGGTCTGTTTGAGTTATCACCAAGCAATATCTATAATTTTAAACACCAAAAGAAGGGGAAAAGGTATCAACTCCTTAGACAATTTGCTCCTACATGACACGGTGAGATGCCTTGGCTACATGGCTTTCACGGTTTCAATCCTAATCCAAGTTAGTCAGTCCATTTGAAGGGTGTCTATTTTAGTTCCTCATGCTTGGTGGCATGCAGAAGAGGGTTGTTTTAATCTGGGAAATGATTTTGAGTTATAGACAATCTATAAGTTAATCTTTCTAGAGCAGCCTGCCATGAATATGTTTCTTTTTGTTCTATCTGATGCAACACTTGGTTTTGAAAATTTAAATAGCAGATTCTACTCCTTGATAGCCTTGAAGAGATAGCTTGAGCTCTGCTCTTTGATTTTTGGGTATGGATGTTGATGTTATGAAGAAATTTTCAGAAGCAAGCCAAGATTGAGATGCACATAGAAACTTTTACTGTTGTTGTTAAGTGCTTAATGGATTGCCTTCAGATGATAGAACCCTCTTAAAGTTATGATCTTTTGACTAATGAAGTGCTCAGGCAAGCAAGCATTTTGAGTTGAAAGTGAAGAATGCGATATTGATCTTACTGTTATTGTCATCTAATATCATGCACGATAAGGAGATGCCAGATATCAGATGCTCAATCTAATGATTTGGCTTTTCTGCTGGCTAGCTAGTGTAGCATAATGTTCATCTCTCTCATCTTCATAATTTCTGCTGAGAAACTGACTGAAGTGTTTTTGGTAGCTGATTTTATAATACCTACAGGATTCATGAGGCTTCTTAGAGATGCTCTATTTATTTTCCTCACAGATTCATGTCCAATGTCCAATAAATGCCACGTCCTTTGTCTTAGATTTCTATATTCAATCAGGTGCCGGTTTGCTATGTCGAGTGTTCAGCACACAGAAGGATTGCAACTACTTTGTCACGACTTATTTGCCAATGATTGTTTGGTTTTTTCCTTATATCCTTGTTTAAGATTTCATGTCAGCTACAGTGATTTGGGAGTGCAAATGGAGAGGGCAATGCAATAGCTGTGTATATAGATGAGGCTTGACATGTCCCTTCAATTTCTCGACTAGAATCAAACTTTTAATACAATTAAGTTGGTGGAAGATGGTATCTGGTAACATATTATCACTATTGGAAAGAAAATAATGTGGAATTCTACTGAAGTTGGAAAAGGTGTAGAAATGATAACTGCTTGCCGGCAGGCATTATTCATTCTGATTGGTTGTACTTAACTCTGATGGGATCAGTGTCTCCTGTCTTAAAACAGAACAACAGCTGAAGGTTGACAAAAACAGCAGCAGCAACAACAAACACCAGTTCAAGGATGAAACGGACAGTTGCTGAGAATCCAATATGTTAGATGCTGTTATCAGTCTTTCTGCCAAATGCTACTGCATAAAACTAGAAGTCTTAGAAGATTACCCAAACAGAAAAACACATCTGTCTATACTATGCTTATCTTGATTCTCCTATTTAACTTGCATTTTGCATTAAATTGCATATTTTACAAGTTCATTGTATCTTTCTTTCCATTTTGACCTTTTAGCCGTTACTAGTCTTCTAACCAGCAGTTGGTTCTTCTCCATGTTGTGAGATGCTTCATTTAGGACTTGTCAGAAGTTTGTATTCACATGGGTCAGTATGACTGGTATGAACATCACAGCATGGGACTGGTATGAACATCACAGCATGGTACCACTATTGGTATTTCAATGTATTTTCTTGTTTGCTAGATTGCTACTTTGGGCAACCCTAATGACCTTCGATGACAAAAGTTGTTCTTCCAATTTGTATTGTCAGGGAAATTGTTTCAATCTGAGCCTCATCTCGTGATTCCAGAACTGCTCACCCCTTCATATGCTATATTGATTCTTATACAATGCTAGGATAGTATTACCTCTTTACTTTTGTGTTTAAGGTTGATTGCTCAATAACCTGTAAATGTGAATCAGTTGACTTATTGTGGCTAGCCTATCTAGATGCATTCAGTATGCTGTTACGTTTGGGACTTGTCAGAAGTTTGTATTGACATGGCGTAATATGATTGATACAGGGAGTGCTTAATACCACCATTAGTATTCCCATATAGCTCACTGTTTCTAGATTAGTTGTTTGCTCAATCCCTTAATGACCCTTCACTGACAAAAGCTGTTTTTTGGCATTTGCACTCTTTCTAGTCTTTTGAGAGACCTGAATGAGATCCCGAAGTGCTCAACTCTTTGTGCAGTAGACTAATTTATGATAAAGTAGTTGCACTCAATTAGCAGTATTGCGTATGAGTTTAAGATGAACTGCTGGATAATCTATCAATGTGAATCAGTTTGAGGTGGCAAATTTATATGACAGTTGTTGCGTTGCTTTCTATTGCTCCACATTTCAGAAGATCTGTGTTAAGATTGGCACAGCATAAGAATTAAGGCAATCAACTCATTGTTTACCACATCAGACTTACAAAAGATCATCTGAAGTGTTTCAGTGCACTTTGTTGACTGATACTCAATTTGTTTTTCTGCTCTGTAAAGAATTTTTTCACTGGGTTCAAGATGAAGAATTTACATGTGACATGCTTTTAAATGCATAACAGATGTATATATTGGGTAGAAGAAGTTACCTACATGGATTCTTTACATGTATTTTTTTTTGAGTTTCAAAATAAAAGATCACTCAGATGTCTGCATGTATCTCATTGTGTTTGTAACACGTGGTGATGGATCTTCATCAGTATCATATGCCATTAACAGGTTAGTGGCAATGTTACATCCACTTAAATTTAAACATAATTTTTTTGGATTAGCTTTTTTGCCAAACTCACACATTAACTTGTGCACAAGTGACATGATCTTTGCACATTAACTTGTGCATCATTCTCCATGTTAATAGATGGTTATGCGTGTGCATGAATTTTAAAGGAAAAAAAAAAGAAATGCTTATTTAGTAGTTTTCTTCGTGCTTTTTCATTCTGCACAAATAGCATAATAATTTCTGTGCTAGCATTGGTAGTCATTGATTGCTATTGATTCATACCAGTGCAGTTTGGAAATGAGACAGACACTGGCGCTAATACCAATATCACTAACCTTACCAATAACATTAGCAATTGCTACCAATACCTGTAATCTTGCATCTCAGTGCGATTGATCATTTTCATTTTTCATTCTTTACTCTCCTTTTGTATTTATGTTATGAAGTTTACACTATCTGTGATAATAGGATAGTCTCATCACATCTTGTATCCTCATTGTTAGTACTATTCTTGTAATTGGCTTAAACTGTATGCATTGGTTGTGGGAACAATACTCTGATTGGCCTTCATCTAATGTCACTGTGTAAACATAATTTCATTGATCCTGTTGTATATCATGCTGGAATTTCTTAATTAATAAATAGTGAGGGTTAATTTACATTCAGGTATTGAATCTTTGTGGAGTATATTGATGGTTGTTAACATGGCCTTGACATTTGTAAGGTTTTCATTGAATTGACTAAATAGCGTCTTATTTTTCATGTTATTTCTGTTTCTGACATGGCGTTGGTGCATCTTCAAACATTGATGACATTTTTTTTCCTATTTATCTAATGCATCCAATCAAATAATTGGTCAGCTCATGCTGTCTTTTCTAATTTGAACAGAATTTGCAACTGGAAAACGATCATGTAAGATCAATATTTATGCATTTAAATGTCATTGCTTGCTTCTTTTGAGAAATGCTGATTTTCTCTTTCCTTGCTTACATGGAATTTCTATATTAATGCTGCAGAATTTTGGTTGTATATTTTCATCATTAGCATTAAAACAGAATGAATGAATCTGGAAGTTGCAGGTCTATCACATTATGCTACAAGGATAATGTCCTATTATATTCCTAGTATATGCAGACACTATCCAGATTGTTGTATGGTTTTACTTCATTTTTTTCCTTGATATTTTTTCGAATTTTAACAGCATGTTACCTTGCTAGTTTCTATTTGACTCATAGAATTAAAAACTTGTTTCATATAAACTTTTGTCAGCTCTTATTAGTATTCTATGTGTAGATCATGAAGGAGAGAGATACTGGCCGCCCTCGTGGGTTTGGATTTGTGACATTCTCTAGTGCGCGTGCATCTGAAGCTGCCATTAGCCAAATGCATGAACATGAGCTTGATGGGCGAGTCATTTCTGTGAATAAAGCTGAGCCTAAGATGAGCACAGATATCAGTCGCTATGATGGTGGTGACTACAAGTCCAGTAGCAGAGGAGGCTATCGCGGTGGTGATGGGCCACCACCTGCAGGCCGCACAGATGAATGTTTTAAGTGTGGTCGCTTTGGACACTGGGCACGTGAGTGCCCCTCTGCTGGAGGTGGCAGTGATGGCCATTTTTCTTCTCATGCCAAATTTGGCGGAGGAAATGATGGCCGAGGGGGACACAGTCGATATAGCGACCGCTACATGGATGATCGTTATGACGGTGGTCACTATGGGGACCGTGATCGATTTGATAGCAGAGACAGCCGCTATGGTGGTGGTCGTGATAAATATGTCAATGATCGATATGGGCCTCCAGGTGATCAATTTCCAGGTGATAGATATCGAGGGGGACCTGATCATTACCCACACAGTGGATACAACAGGGAGAGAAGCTATGAGAGGGATGTTCCTCGTGGTGGTAGCTACGATAGAGATCCAGCACCAAGAGGCAGCAGTGGCTATGATCGGGATGGACCGCGTGGTGGTGGAAGTGACAGATATGGGACTGGTGGGCCTGCTCGCTACGGTGGTGGCGGAAGTTTCAAGCAAAGACATGGGCCTTATGATCGACCTGGTAGAGGAGGACGTACATCATCTTATGATGTTCGCTACTGAACCTTCCTGGTTGTTCAACTGTTAAACTGCAGTGTCCCTCCAAATTGTGCTTATGGTGGATTAGGATATCATGTGACGGTGCAATGATTTGGTCGATATTTGAGACTTGTTGGATCATCTTGTTAAAACTGTTTGGTATCTGTCTTCTGAAACTTTAGCTATTGTAGATTGTGCTTCATCTGGATCATTTGAATCCAGCTGTCATTCTGAGTATGTTTTCTATAATTTTCTTAGCAGTTTAGATGATAATGATTCACTGGCTTGATCAAATTGTTACTGCAATGGTGAATGTTTTTACGATTTGTTTTCTCGTAGAAGCTGGATTGTAAAGTTGCACATCAATTTTGGTCGGGGCATGCTTTCTTGGATCTCTCTAGATTTCTCTATGGTGCTGTTTAAGTCAAATGGCTGCAGAAAAATCAGTACAAATGACAAATTATGATTATTTTGAGTTCACAGGAACAGAATGTTCATTTAGTTAAAAAAATGCATTTATTTGATTTTCATTCTTTCTATTATTTCCATTCAGTTGTCTATGCCTGAAGAATCAAATTTGATTTACTCCAGTTAGGTGTGAATGGAATTAACTTGGATTTCGTCGTGTATGTCATAAATGCCTAAGATATAAATTAGCTGATTCAAGAATTATTAATTAAAACCAACGAAAGTTACTAAAATGCCAAATATCAATATTCAGGGAAATTTTCATAGCAAAGAAAGCTATTAAAATGGCCCTTTTGTTTATGTGATTCAAAGTATTTTAAAACGTCAGCGAGGAGGCCACATAGCCTAAATCTTCCACGAATTGCTATTCCGATATCGAATAGCTTTTGAGATTTGATATTTATTACATCAAACCTGCAGCTATGCATTTAATCTGAAGTTGTCTTTACTTATTTCTGACTTAAATTTGTTCACAAGGAAACAACGGTGCAGAGGATGAAAGAATTGATAGTCATGTGAAAATTTAATGCATTTTGTAGATCGAGCTTGATACCAAAAAAAACGTCATTACTTTTGTCGCCGGAACAATATTAAAGGTTACGTACTTTCGATAATCATGTAAAAAAAATGAATTTGATTATTAAATATATGACAATGTCGTCCAATATTTTAAGATTAACAAAACGGAGCAAAACTCGACCACACAATTAGTCTTATTCGGTCCTGCCGGAAAACGATATATATATTTTTTGTTGATACTGTAAATCTTGCAACATATACAACTCTGATCCGTCAACTTTGCAAACACGGAGGCCCGGACCAAGTGTTCCAATTCCGAACGCTGGACAATGCGAACACAGCTTCCAATGCTTGGGGCTTCCTTCAGCTGCGAACTGCTCGTGCTGTGCGATATGTTACAGTCAATGGGAGACTGGAAGTAGCCTCTCCAACCAGATGCATTCTGTTAATCTGAATACCAATTTTGACACCGAATAAGCACAGGCTAGGGGTCAAACATGGCTGCACCTGATGTAAGAGACGATATAAGCCCAGCTGCAGGGCCAGGAAGAATGTCACCAAATGTTGACATGGCAGCCGCGGATCTGTCTTTGAGCCTGCCAACTTGGCCATCAGAAAGCATAGAACCCCACCTGGAGGTACTCTCTCCAAATTTGCTTCCCACCTGGGCAAAGTTGTTAGAATAGTACCATTTATGTTTAGTATCGTATACAGTCAAATCTGAAGGCAGAATGATATGTAAATGTATATGAATATCGGTGCAAAAGGCAATTTGCTTGCTCTCATCGCCTCTGCCAGCCGGTCCCACAACCAACACGAAGGAGATAAATCAAGGGGAGCATATTACCCAACTGAGAGCTAATGTAGATTGTATATGAATATAAGACTTGTAGAAAAATCACAACAATTAATACAAATTATAGTTTATGTAATTCATGAAAAACAAAAAAGTTCATTGTCCTTGGAATTAAACTTAACTCATTAAGAAGATGTTGTATGTTGAAAATAAAAGAAGGGAAAAAAATCAAAAAAGATAAAGAGTATTGAAGATCAAGGAATTAGACTATCAAGGAAATGGGGAAAACATAAGATAAATGAACATGCTATAAGAACAGGATGGTGGTATAGACATGGAAGCAAAATTCTAGCGATAAACTATGGTGTTGAAAGGAAATATTGGGATTTCAGAAATTCGACACAAGTTTTAGGAAAATATTACACCAACTTTTTATTCTACTTGAGCTCATGGAGATGTTTTGATTTTGTTGAATGCAATTAGTCATATGTATTAGTTTAATTTCTAACAAAATGACAATGACACGGTTGCAATTCAAGAAGACAAGAAATGACAACAAATATTTATTTTTTCAAGATGATGCATGATTTTTTTTTTTCCATAAGTCATGAAAAGCTCAGTGTGTCAATTGTATTATGTTATTTGGTAGGAGATAATAAAATTAACCAATTTGGACTATATGATTCGTGATTGGAAAATTATAAATGATTCACAATATAAATCTTGATTTGCAAGCCTTTACAAGGGGCACACAGCAAATTCAAAAGCATCCAAGTTTTGGAACATATAATGTCATGAATCTGAGATTCCCACAGAGTTTTACTAGTAAACTAAACCATAAATATCCAAGTGTAAAGCAATAGTCATAAACTTGCTGCTATTTCACCGGAAAAAAAGGCAAAAACACACAAGACTAGAAGTAACACCAGAAAAAAAAAATCTGATAGACAACGGAGTCAAATTTATATTTCTGTTGCTGAAATTCAAGGCTAATCCATCCGTGCATAGCTAGGTAGAGGGAAAACTTGGACTGTGAGTGTTTATTTGCAAAAATGCAAAGAGAATTTGTTGTAAGCAAACATGCTGGATTATGCATTCTTATGAAATTCATAATTTACTATTACTGTACCTGTGTCATGATAGACTTCAGCAATGGTGCAGCAATTCCATAGTTTAGACTATCATCAAAGTCAGGATTTGGTGATTGTTCACCACTTCCGTATGCTTTCCAGGGGCTCCTCATTGAAGCATCATCAGAAGTATGCATCACTGATTTATGTAGATTTCTTGTGGATAATGCAGGAGCACTGGAGAGAAAATTTCTTATTGGAACCACACCATACGATAAATGTAGTAGTACAACTACAAACATATCTCAAATAAACATAAGATGGAACGAAGCTACTTTTTCAAGGAAATATGATACCAAAATAAATTTGATTTGCCATATTGATTTTGAACTTTAGGATTCGTTTACTTGGATGGAAGATATGAGGGGATAAGGGGAAATGACACAAATGATGGAGGTCCTCCATATGTAATTTGTGAGTTTTTCTCTCTTCCTCTACTTTCCATCCGAGTAAATGGATCCTTAGGGTAGACAGTGATCCTGCATAAATTCCATTCTACATTCCAGCTTCATTATCTGCTCTGTTGTAGGACACCACATATTAGGCAAAGAAAAACTAACCTGATAGGTAGGTATTTAAATCGGGGAACTGTGGAACATCTCATAATGTTTGAACCTGTGTTTGACTTTGTAGGCAATTTCTGAACAGTCTCAGTGTACATACGATTAAGCTGAACCAAGAAGCCAAAAAGGACAGAATATCGCTTATATGATTGTTTCTCATTCTCCCAGAGGTAAGGCTCATACCTGCAAATATTATAAGACAAATGTCCAAGACAATTAATTCAGCATTACATGTAACCTTCTACATGTTATCATGTATTAAAATCACAATGTTTATCTTCTTATCAGTTTGCTAGAGTGCAATGATAGCAGAAAGGGGTTCACCCAGAACTAAGAAATGCTTACGTAGCCCAGTCAATTGGATCCAACCTCTTTGTAAAGCTATTGATTAGTTTTGTAACGGCTGCCACATTAGCAGAATCAGGCTTGTTTTGTGTCTGTTTCCATCTCAATGCAGGTTTTAATGTTTTAACTTTCGGTGAATCTTCTTTGGCATTTAATTCAGGACCGCTGACAGCAGAGTCTTTGCCTCCAGAGAGAACATCAGCAATGAATTTCATATCTAGCAAAATCTGCAGTATTCCTTTATCTGAGACTTGAGATTCACCATTCTCCATGGCTGAGAAAAATCTTTCATAGATTTCAACTACCTAATAACAACATTTATTAAGGACCAAACAACTTCAGAGTTATCAAAAGAGAGTATTAAAATATATATGTTCATAATTCTGTTTACACAAAAGAATGAACACTTCCTCTGACCACTACAATTAACAATCAGTAGCATTAACAATGTAAAATCACTTGAACTGGTTGGGAAAAAATATCAGTTAATATTACATTTGTGTCACCTGCAAAACTCAAATGAGTAAAATAACAAAGCATCGTTAATTAGCTCTCTACTATGTCAGGCATAAAACAAGGGAAGTAGACATTTCAAGCTCTAAAATCTTGTTTCTGTGCTGAATTTCTATATGAGATAATCTGGTCCTGACAGGCAAAGGATGTGCCAGTACAAGATGGTGCAGACCACACCTGCCAAGAGAAGGATAAGGATGACTACATACTAAGGAGAAGAGGACAAGAGGAAGAAAAGCAGGGAGTGGAAGAAGAAGACTCAGGAGATATACCTATTCAGCTATTCCCATCCACCACAATTTCAAGCTTCGGTTTGTTGTCTCTCTCAAGAACTCCACTTGCTGCTGGTTCCTGACCACCAAGCTATCACATAGATTATTCGTCATCCTTTATCAAGAAAATTTCTTGAATTTCCCTCAGAATCTGATGAGCTTGTATATCAAGGTGGAGCGGTTGTTTTGAGATCATTTGCATTTCAGCATGTGCACAGAATACAGCAAAACACAAGGGAATTTTATTCTATGATTCGTATACAAAGATAGCCGATCCCACCTAGTGGAATAAGACTTAGTAGGAGTTGTTATTGTTGTATTCGTATACAAAGATACTTTTGTTCTCATTAACTTCTTAGTATAGGCATTTACTCAGTAATTTTGTATGCTAATAAGCCATACTTGGTCAGTTCTTTTGATCTTTATATTACATCCTAAAGAAAAACTTAGAGCATGTTGTCGATGTTTCAGTGGATTGATCCCGTAGTTGCTTATTGCTGCTGTTATCTTTCAGATATTAGATAATCTCAAGAACCACCCTAATCACTTTACACATATGTAGGGAGTTCACTGGCCTGATGATCACTATGATGGGCCAGGTCTATGATACTCGACAATGGGTTTCCAATCATCAAAACTTTCAAGATCACTACCTCCACTCCATAACTAAAGTGCTTATGATACTGGAACCATATGTCTCAAAATTGGAAAATTTTCCAAAATACTTAAACTGAGGTTTTGTACTTGTTTTAATCACGCACTTTGAGCTGTGAAAAGTCATCGGTCTTTGACTTGCACTCTTAATGCAGATCATGGTTCAAGCTTGATCCAACTTAACTTGAGAGAATGCTAGCCATAATTCTACACCTTAATCTCATTCTTAGAAGCCTAACCTTTTAGGACAAGTGAACGTCCAATCAAATCTTTAGCATTTTAGAATAGATATGTGGAAAATTTAATTTGAGGCCACAGAATCTCATCCCATGTAGAATTTTGTGTCATCACTGAATTTATATACAGTTGCCAGACATAAAATGCACAATAACGCATTGTTGCTGTATTACTTGACAATACAAGCAGGTCAATACAGACATCCATCAATGCTGGCAAACATTTCATTCATTAATTTAAAGAATTAGATTGAGCATCTGGGCTACAGTTAGAGAGGTGCATCTTGTACTCTTGCTTATTAATTAATTTGGAGGTCAATTCTTCCTAGCAATGTTCATGACTTCGGTGATGTTCATTGGGAGCTAATAGGTGCAGTAAAGCAATGGAGCAACAATTTCATGTTGGAAAAAACAGACTAATTTTGTGTTAAAGCATAGAGTTTAATTATGTGTTGACTAGCATGACATATTAGACTCAAGAGTCTGATCACAATTTAAACAATTGAAAGCAAAAAAGAAATTGGTGCATCCTTGGCAGAGTTTATACTGTCAAGCTTCTTATGTAGTATGCTAGCTTTGTAGTTGCTCCTTTTGATCAATTTTTTGGATTTAATCTATGGGTTTTTTTTATCTGGTAAAAATCAGCTATAGAATAATTTTTGGCATTGTCTATTATTTTATTTTATTTTTGCATTCATTTGAAGTCTGATCTAACAATTATGTGGAATAATTGACTAGTCCTATTTGAGCAATTTGTTTCCTTTAAACTTGTTAAGCTAATATAATGCATGAGCATCTATACTGGAGTACATTTTTTTGGTTTGTGGTTTAAATGAACACTGATGATATAATCCATATTATCCAGATATCAAGAAGTACATACATCCCAACAGAACCATTAAACTTAGATGCATAAAAATTAAGGACAATGAATATCATCAAAACATCTTAAATTCGAAGTTGAAACAAAAGCATATCACCAACCACCCCTGGTATGGAACATGTTTAAAATGTTCTAAATAATATTCCTGTAAAGGTAATACATGGCACATATTGGTGCAATAAGATCAATTCATAAAGTTAAATGGATGGAGCAATATACCTTCTGTAAAAG
Source organism: Alpinia galanga (assembly GCA_037177395.1). NCBI lineage: Eukaryota > Viridiplantae > Streptophyta > Magnoliopsida > Zingiberales > Zingiberaceae > Alpinia > Alpinia galanga. The sequence goes on along the minus strand of JBAMHZ010427833.1, from coordinate 21,654 downwards.
TTTCCAAGCAAACATCTGCAATGTATATCGATCAAGAATATGACCTCCGATTCTATGAATTTCTAAACAAGCTTGAAAGAGAATGGAGGTGATATAGAGTGAAGGCATACAAGGAAGAGAGATTGTCATCTCCAAAGGACCTTCCTTGGAATCATTTTGTTTGATGCTAGTCACATCCCAACCCTACATAAGAAATAGTTACCATGTAATTTATCAAGATGTAAAGCTAATTATCAGTTAACACATTTGCCAAAGTTTAAATATAAGAAAACAACAGCATGATATAACTATAGACCCATGTGTAACAACTAACTTCAATGAAAATTTTTAACAATTAGCTAAACATATAGCTGTGTTAGAACTTCTTTCTTCTGGTCTAAAAAAGCAGTGTGCTATTAACGTGTGGTCCATATAAACAATCATAACAATCTAAAATTTTAACCATAATATGATTGTTTTTCTACATTAAAAGCATAAAAATTTGCAGGATTCCTTGACAGTTGTATTTTATTCATTGCAAAAATTTGGTGACATCTGATTGCTGATGAAGAGAATTAATGTCTTTGGGTGTTATCCTCCTTTTTTTTCACTTACTCATTATCACCTTTTTCTCATTCCTTATCTGACATCTCAATTTAATCCCACATGGTGTGGCTAATAATGAAGCTTCATAAGTCTACATGAGTGAGCTACTATTATCTTGGGCTTAAACAGTTTAGCCCGGTGGTTAGGCATGATAAGTTAATGGATTAATGCTCTCATCTATATGGGTTGTAACACTTTAGCTCTCTTTGTTTTCATTTTGAAATGAGTCTTGCAGAAAATGAGAAGACTAAACAGCATGGAGGGAATCTTTGGCAACCTTTGGCTTACTCATCAAAGCAAAAACAAAAGCTAACCAAAAGATCATTTCTCTTCGCCAAGCAATGCAATTAGATTCTTATCAATCCAAGAAACATAAGATCCTTTTTTGATTGTTATGAAGAAAAAAAAAGAATTCTTAGGTTTCCTTCTATCACAAACAACTAACTTAAAATAGATTGTCATACAGATTTGTGGAGTTGTAGTTCCACAATGTCGAAACCATTTACCTTAATTAGAGGTCTCTACCAAGTTCTTGTAGGTTTCTTTAAACCACAAATAATAGTAATAATAATAATGAGAAGAAATAAAATTCAATTTCCTTAAAAGAGCTGAGCATTTGTAGGAAGCTTGACATTTCAAATCAATTTACATGATTTCCTTTCAATCTATGCTAGAAAAAAATCTACAAATAAGGACAACCATGTATTTATTACTATTGAAAACAAGCCAGACATTGAAAAGGGACCATATACCTGCAAAGGAGTTGAAGAAGATAATGTTTCATCTTTGACAAAATCCTTGGAAAGAGTTAGTGCTAATTCATTGCACAGCCAAACAATCCATAGGCCATGAGATTTGATGCGCAAATCTTTAAAGATTTTGTTGAGTACCTCAAGCTTTGGATTTGAGTTTTCATCCAGCGCAAACAATGCAGCAGCAGCTGAAATTGTCTGCCTTCTAGGATTATCAAGAAACTGTCTCCTAGGACTTTTAGAGCTGTTGCTATGACGGGGAGAGATTGGAGGATCAAAAAATGCTTTATGTTTCACAGGCAGAGGAGATGATGAGAAGCTAACAGAGACTGCACCAGGAGTATCTTTAACCCACTGCCTTGGGGAACCGAGAATTAGAGGTATATGACTCGAATGGTTTTGTAATGTAAACAAAAGGCGTCCTATAAAGAGTGATCTGTCAATAAGGACAGCGTGAGGTAACTCCTTGTCCTGTGTGCCTTTTTCCAAAGAAGCAGTAAGCAGTGCAAGTTCATCTTCAAGTTCCTTTAGTAAGACAGCTATAGCGCTGTAACATTTTTCTTGAAGATATGGCGCCAGTTCTTTCAACCTCAAAAAAGAGTTGTGAGATTCCACATAGCACAAAAGATCTTCTAGTATGGTTTGACATTTTCTGTCCAAGACATCTCTAATCCGACTAACTTCAGGTCCAAGATATGCATTCAGGCTACTGTTGAAGTCATTCTCATAAATTGTTGGCTTATGTGCATAAAGCAGTCCTATTTTCTTTTGAATTGGTTCTGAGAACCAAATTCCACCATCAGTTGACAGCTTTCTCAAATAAGCTTGTGAATCATCTGAGTCATTTCCGTCTGTGGTTTTTACAATAGCTTGGATAGAGTTCCGCAAGTTGATATCTAAGCTCACGTTTCCAAATTCCGAATCCATGATCTCTTTCATTCTTCCAGTAAACGCATCTTCCAGCGTATCCTCTAAGATGTCTTTTCCATTCTTCAGGATAAGCCCACGAAGCTGGTTCCAAGGGGTCTCAATGTCAGAACCAAAGACACTTTTCAGCCAATGTTCCAAGCTCTCTTCCAATCTGTCTCGATCATCCAAAGTATCACGAACCATCTTTTCTGCAGCTGCAAGGCCCTCCCCGCTTGCAATTGCGTCAGTTATACGTTTACCACTTGCCCACCTACCAAAAATTTCCTCACAGCAGTTGCCCAACCAAGAAGAACAGGTCTCCGCAATAAAATCTGGTTCAAGCAGCACCATGGTTGCTTCCAATTTCTCCCGATGCGACTTCCAAAGCCTCACTTCGTCCTCAGGATGAGGGATTGCACCAAATAGCTGTGTCCCAGGGGGAGACCCAAGCACCATTTTGTAGAATAACGGCATTTCATTCAGCGCTAGAAGAAAGAGCTCGCCCACTTGGCCCAAGCTAGATCTGACCGTCCTAACCACATCACATAGCAAGGAAGAAGAGGAATTAGAATCCAGGATGCCACCTACTAACTTCTGCGAGATCCACGACCTCCTCGAGTCCAAGAACAGACCTAGCACCTGCTTCGGGTCAAGATCGTCAATGGTGGCCGCAGCAGCTAGGGCATCTGCGTAGGCGGCGACGGTGAGCCCTTGATCGATCAACCTTTCGCGGCTTCTTTGAGATATCTGGGACTTGAAGCCCTCAACAATCTCCCATTGATGCCGAAGAAGGGGAAATTTGGCGAGCAATTCCCGATCGGCATTGTTGGTTAGGAGGCCGTAGACTTCGCTGGCGCGGAGGTATCGCCCGGAGGCCTCAAGTAGCATGGACTCATCGAGGCAGCCCCAGATGTTCTCAGGAGTGTCGATGAGGTACTTAACCCGGGCGGCAATGCTGTATACGCGAGCGCGGGCAGGGTTAGAGGCGACGGTAGGTGACTCGGGAGCGGAGGAAACAGAAAGGGAGCGGAGGGCGGCTTCAACGGCAGCCAGATTGGAGGCGATGGACTCGGACGAGGTGTGAATGAGGATAATAGAGTCCGCGGAGTCGATGAGATCTCGATAGCTCTCGCCGACAAGCAGGCGGAGCTCCCCCTCCTTGGCCTTGATCTCCCGCCGCGTGACTGCCTCTGCGGCGCGGATCTCGGGAATAGGCTTCGAGCGGAAGAGGGTCTCGGCGTCGCGGGCGCCGCCTCCGGCGGACGGAAGCGGAGGGGAGCGCATGAAATCGGATCTGAGCGTACAGGGGAGGGGAGGACGCACGTCCTTAATCCTGAAGGAAGTAAGGCTAGGGAGATGAGGTAAAGAGGTTAACGACGTTAGAATTGCTGTGTTTACTTTGAGAGGAGGAAATGGAATAGAGACTTTTTATTTCATTTTAAAGGTTTTTCTCCTTTTTAGTAATTTTGCGAATTTAAATTATAAAATGTTTCATTGTTTGAAAAATAATAAAACATTTGGGTAACAATTAAAAAAGTGCTCATTATTTTTATTATTGCCAAAAGACATTTAAAAAATACACTATTATATTTTTTTATTTTGAAAATATTTTTATTTAATATTATTGGAATAATTATGGAGAGTCAGATTGCTTTAATTTAATTAAAATTATTATATATAGTTATATCAAAAATATTTTTTATTAAGTTAGGATCTTTTTTTAACACTGATAAAGATAAGAGTTGTCATGATTTCCTTATTATTTTATTAATTTACACAGTGAGTAAGGGAAAAGGATAAACAAAAATTCAAACTTTAAATGAGATGTTCTAGAAAAATGTTTAATGAAATAATTGAAAAATTCATGTTAATTTTAAAAGTATTCTTTCTTTCAAAAGGCCTCTCCGGAGATTTAAAATTACAAATTATGGACAGTTTTTGTCATTCTATCCTCAATTATTTGTATCATTAGATTGTTTGAATAAGCAATGTGGTATACATTATAGGCATGACATCATTTTGAAAGGTATTACAAACAATTTGAGATTTCGAAGGGCATTTTTAGAACTTACGATGATTGCCACGTTTCTTCTGCGTTCCCACTCCGAATAAGAACCGCATTGCAATCCGACGATGTATTTCGAAGTCGATCGCTTTGCGCTTTCACACGAACGGTCGGATCGTATTCCATCGTTGTTACTTCTACACTTGCGCGTGGCATCTACTGGGGCATATTCCCGTCTCCTTCTTGTCCCCTTCCGCCTCCTACTTAACCAGGCGGCCCGTGGCATGGACAACTGGGGAAGGAATGACCGATTGGCAGATGGGGAGGTGGCGGCAAGCGCCTCGATCACTCGGGCTTCTCTTGGGCGTGATCTTGGTGGGAATAGTGGGTCGGTGCGATGGAGGGATCAGCAGCGCTTATGTGAGGAAGGCGGAGAAGACCATTGACATGCCGCTTGACAGCGATGTGTTCCGAGTGCCGCCGGGTTACAACGCGCCGCAGCAGGTGAATTCCTATCTCTTTTTTCGGCCAAAGTCGTCTCTTTTTTATGTTGTATTAGCTATTTGTGTTTTTCTCTGCTCTTTTTGGTAAACCTGTTCCCCAATTTTTTTTTCTCCCTTTGCACGATTGATCTTCTGGCCCAAGTCGTAGTTTTGATCAAAACATTTGGTGTTTTTTGCCTCGCTGATCGATGCCCCTGCTGTTGTGGTTTCGTTTTAGGATGGATACAAACTCCTCTAGCAGAATAAGGTTTGCTATATAATCTTTAGAAAGATTTCCTTTTGTTCTTGAAGGTGCACATTACCCAAGGTGACCTTGATGGCACTGCCATGATCATATCATGGGTGACTGAGGATGAACCTGGCTCCAGTGAAGTTTTCTATGGGACAGATGAGGATAATCTCGAGTTATCCGCTGAAGGCATATATACTCAATACAAGTTTTACAACTACACCTCGGGCTACATCCATCATTGTCCTATCAACAATTTGAAGGTTATCTGAATTCGTCTTTTTGGTGCTCTTTTGTGAATCTAGCTAACCAATCATACTTGCCTATTTCAATACGTATTCTTTACTTCCAATTATGTTGCTTTTGGTGAAAATTTTGGCAACAGTAACATGTTTCTTTACAGCATGATACTAAATACTACTACGCAATTGGTATTGGAGATGCGATTCGACGATTCTGGTTCATAAGTCCACCTGAAGTTGGTCCAGATGTTCCTTACACTTTCGGTCTTATTGGTAATTTTGCTTATAGGACTTTAATTCATTTTGCTTGTAGGATTTAAATTCATGTTGGAGAGTCCATCAAATATTCTTCTATCTTTTTCTCAAAGGTTCTCATCACACTATCTTCAGTTTTCTTTTTATAAATCAAAGTGTTTTCCTGTATTTCATGCTAATAGATTTGGCTTTTTATTGACATTTTGTACCCAGAGATTTTCCTTTTATGATGATTTTGTAAATAGATAAAAATTTGATGTGTTTGGATAACAATTTTAGTAATATCTACTTACCCTTGCATGGACTTGTATCTCATTTGACGAACATTTGACTCCATTATCATTGTATAAATCATAGTAGATAATTGAAGATAAAACAGCTTTCTGTCCTCAATTTCTATAACATATTTTAATCCAAAATGTAAAAATTCTAAGTTCTCTACAATTTAAGCTGGAAAAACCATAACGAATAGGCAACCGTTACACATACTTGTATCACCTAAAATAACTTTGTCAGGTAATGTTTCTGTTCTTTGAGATTGCATAAAAAATGTTTACAAGAAAATTTGCTGATGTTGAGGATATGCATGATTAACTTTGGCTGACATGATTTTTTTTTGTTCACAATCACGTCATTACCTGAATGAAGTGCCCTAGCTAGTTGTAGGTTCACTTTCCTGTTCTAAAAGTCCTACGTTTTCAGTTGGGGAGTTTCAGAAAACAACTTAATACACTCTAGACGAGTTACCTACCTTGTTACACATGGCGACTTCAGATCCATTTTGATCTTGGCACAGTGATCCTCATTGTTATTTAGCATTCAATCTTTGGAAAGGAAAGAAAATCTAAACTACATTGTACTTAAAAATCTGTTTTTTTTTGTAGGATTAAAGTGTATATACATTTGTTGCTTTTCTTGCAAGCTCAATCTGTGAAATTAAGGTGCAAGCAAATGAAGTAGTCTTTGATATTACTGTGTCATCTTTTTGTAGTTTAATCAATAATAAATTAGTGAAATCTCAATATCATAGTTTCTGTTGTTCGTAGAGAATTCTTGCCTGACTATATCTTGTTTTTGTCTACTATTATGTATGAACTGCAGGTGATCTAGGGCAGAGCTATGACTCTAACATCACTTTGGCTCATTATGAGTCAAATCCAAATGCACAAGCAGTTCTATTTCTGGGTGACCTTTCTTATGCTGATAACTACCCATACCATGACAATGTTAGATGGGATACATGGGGGAGATTTGTTGAGAGAAATGCTGCATATCAACCTTGGATTTGGACAGCAGGAAATCACGAGATTGATTATGCTCCAGAACTTGTAAGGAAATCAGAAAAACCATTGATACATAGCTTGATTTCTTAACACTCTTTATACACAATTTTGTTAATCTACAGCTAATTGTAAGGGATTAGGAAATCAGAAAAGATATTGATAAAATAAAATGGTTCAAGGAAAAATTATTTCTAGAGTATTTTTGCTTTATTGTTTACTTTAAGTCAATGAGACTATCAGAGATTATCTCAGTCAGACAGGTCTCAAACAGCATGACCAGCAGGACATGTCTGAGGGACTAAATTAAGGAAATAAGTGATTTCAAACCTCTTCAATCAATCTTTCCAAGGTGAAACTGGAATAGATGATACGTTATGCCAATCTTTACAGGGTGAAACAATACAGTTTAAGCCATACACACACAGATACCAGACTCCTTTTGAATCATCAGGCAGTACAGAGCCATATTGGTACTCTATCAAGATGGCATCAGCACACATAATCGTTGTGGCATCATATTCAGCATATGGTATGGATAGTTGATGCTTTACGTTAATTGCAATTTTGAAACAAATTCAAGTTGAAAATAGGAAGCTATAAGTTCTCATATCAGACTTAAGTGATACAAAGAGACAAATTATTATCTTACAGTGATGTCGGTTATTTTGCTTGCTTAAAAGATTAATTTGAATTTGGAAGACTTGCTACATGTTTTTGCTACTGCATTTTCTTTGTCTCTCCTATCTCGAAGTCAATTTGTAATTTTTGGTTTAAATGTTGACTTCTAGATAAAAATTTACATACTTCTGTAGCTTTCTGAATTTGGTAATTGCTACTCTGTAAGTTGTAACTTACTTTAATATGATGGACAAAGACATTTTATTTGCAATTCCTTCCACTTGGAGTGAAGATATTTTCCATTTCCATTGCCTACATTTTCATAATGCAAGATAAGTAGATCTCCAATCAGATTTTACATTTTGTGAGAAATAATAATCTAGGTTAATTTTTCTGGCATTTAAAAAAAAATTAACATCACAAACATCAAGCTGAAAAGCAATTAGCTTGATCAAAAAGTTGAGAAAATTAATGAGACTTAGGAGTTGTTTGGTATGCATTAACTGGTCTTTTTTCTTCAGCTATGATAATTCATTTGGTGTGCATTAATTGCACAACAACTGAAAGTTTTATTTTCTGACATTTTGTGCATTTCCATGTTTTTTCCCTGAAGTACGATGTTATTGTCTAGGTGGATATACTTGTATGTATTTTTCTGAGCACTATATCTGCTAATCAATGACACTGAACCTTAGGTTTATTTTTCTTTGCTTTTGTTTGCTAGAAATCACTAGTATTCACTATTTTTTGCATTTAACAGGCAGATACAGTCCTCAGTTCAAGTGGCTTGAAGCAGAACTGCCCAAGGTGAATAGGAGCTTGACACCATGGTTGATTGTTCTAATGCATGCCCCATGGTACAACAGCTACAATTATCACTATATGGAAGGGGAATCTATGAGAGTGATGTATGAGTCATGGTTTGTCCGATACAAAGTTGATGTTGTATTTGCTGGTCATGTCCATGCCTATGAACGTAGTGTAAGCAGCTCTATGCCTGTCTTTTCCCTATCCCCAGTTAAAGATCATATCTTATATTGTCAGCTTCCTATGCTTTCATACAACACTGTCTTGGGAAAATTCATCCATAAAGAGCTTGAATTGAGCTACCATCAGGGAGTTGAAGACACTTAATTATGTTGTATGAATTAGCGTGCTACATTGATATTTTTCCTTAGTATTAGTGAGTTAAAAGACATTTCTTTTCAGAAGTGTGGATTTCTTACTGCTAGATAGATGATAGGAAACGTACTTAGCATATAACTAATACTCATAGTCATTAATAATGACAATCCAGTCGTTTGGTTTTCTAAGTTAGCTCTTGCAACACTATGAATTCTTTTAGTTGTGTAACTCACTCCAAAGTATTTTCTTTGTCGGTGATGTGAGTTTCCTGCTTTTGCAGTATCGAGTATCAAATATTGCTTACAATATAGTGAATGGTAAATGTGAGCCGGTTCCTGATGAATCAGCCCCTGTATATATCACTGTTGGCGATGGAGGGAATCTTGAAGGGCTTGCTACCAAGTAAGATTCTGCTTATAGCATACTAGCATTCTATTACATCACAAATAGCTTCTAATTTTCTTCTCGACTTTTGCATATGGGATATAGTATGACAGAGCCGCAGCCAAGTTACTCAGCTTTCAGAGAATCAAGCTTTGGTCATGCTATCTTCGAGATCAAGAATAGAACACATGCTTACTATACCTGGCATAGAAACGATGATGGAAATGCTGTTGCTGCCGACTGGATGTGGTTCTACAACAGATACTGGCAGACTGCTGAGACAACTTCAGCTGTGTAAAGTGAGCTGGTAAGAACTTAAAGGTTTTATTCTTGTAAACAAATGACAATATGGCTGTGTGAAATCATGTAATTTTGTTGGTTATTTCGTGTGGTATTAATAATCTAAGGGTAGAGAAAAGGGATGAAAAATCACTTATGGCATTGTGTTTTAAGCTCACAGGAGCTGTGCGAGCATATACATCCCGTAAGCCAAGCCAGTAACTATACGTTTAATTTGTTTATGTAAAACAAAGTCTAATGTTGCTACTTGGTGGCGTATTGTATGATGGGCAATAGGTTCATACCATTTCATCGTAGTGATGTAAATTGAACTGAGCTGCGGATGAGATTGTTCAGAGAAACAAGGGTTGACGATAAGAGATCGAAGATGAGTCCACACTCCGAGGATGGGTCCACGCTCTATATAAGGGGGTGCAGGTCATGCACTAGCGGAATCTCTTCGGAAGATTAAGTTAGTTGGTGAAGACAGTGGAAAAGTAATTGAGAGAGTTTTTGAGTCTGTATTTGAGGATACTTTTTTCTTTACGTAGTTGTAGTTGATCTTCTAGAAGGGCATGAGGATCCATTCCTAGTGAAAATTACAGTATGGCGATGAGGATGTGACGCAATGGAGTTACCGTAGTAGTGACAATAATGACAATAATAAGGGATAATGTGCACAGAACAAGAAGTAATACATAAAAAATGGAGGTGGGGGTTTATTAGTACGGATTGATCGAATTGAGATCAAAACATCTAAGGCATGTACGGACTGGTCGGGCTAAGGGAGTGCGTCGAGCTGAGGCATAGCTAGGGATGTCGAGCTGAGTTATACCTGGCCGAGCTGAGGGAACGCGACAAGCTGAGGCATGTCCTAGCTATAGTATACGATCGGGGTACACAACTGAGCTAAAACACACGGTCGAGCCAAGGCATGTGTCTGAGCTTAGACACCGAGCCAAGCTAAGAGCTAGGGATTTAGGTCCAACCGAGCTCCTACCCTTATCAAGTTCTGCCACCGGCATGGATGGTCCTAGTCCATATCATAAATAATGAAATGCAACTTAATCTCAAACAAAATATTAATCTCTTCTATGCATACAACATAAGTATAATAAGTTGAATTGGATTTGATTATGTTCAAGATTATACTTTTATCTTATCAAGTTTAAGATATGCTCAAGCTTATTTATTGAAAAGTTTGTCATGCTAGAGATGGAATTATGTTTATAGTATAATTTAAAATTTATTCAGTAAATAAAATCTATTTTATTTTCTCTTTTATAAATCATAAGTAAAAACTACAAAATTATATATTAATATAATATTTACTTTAGTATTATAAGATCTAAAATTATATTATAATGTAGCAAATATAAAAAAATTGACAACTTAATAAAGTGGCACTTAGATTTTAGAAAATTTAAATTCATTTATAGTGCATTTATATGATTTTTTTTTAAAGTAGAGTGATAAATTATGGATGAAAATATAAAAAAATATATTAAAAAAATTTGCATATGCAAAACATGTGAGGCCAAACGACCGACGAGTCAACTGGAGCCTCGGCCGTTCGATAAAAACTCAAATCCCCAATCCACGTCTACTTCCTCCTACCTGCTCCCACTCCGCTTCCTCTGATGGACTTCGCTCGATCGCTTCCCTTCTCGGCGGCGATCGTCATCGCCCTCATCTCCTTCCTCCTCATCTCCTCTGCTTCCCTCGCCTACTCGGATCTCTTCGAGTCCTGGATCAGGGCGCACGGCAAGCGCTACGCCTCCGAGGGGGAGAAGCTCGCCCGGTTCCGTGCCTTCCAGGACAACCTTGCCTTCGTCGACGCGCACAACGCCGATGGGAACTCTTCTTACGAGCTCGGCCTCAACGCCTTCGCTGACTTGCGTTCACACGAATTCCGGGCGGCCCGACTGGGCCTTATCGCTGGCCTTGCGGCGCCGCGGGCGAATCGAACGATGTTCTGGGGATCCTATGGCCGTATTCCTTCTTCGTTAGATTGGAGGAATGATGGAGCTGTCACTTCGGTCAAGGATCAGGGGAGCTGCGGTATGAGTGATGTCCCTCTTCCCTCTGTACTCCGTTTCGATCAGCATCGTTCATGTAGCTTCTTTGACTCTATTGGTGGTTTATTTGTCATTTTATTCTCTTGAATACTACGACGACTTTAAATTAAAAAAAAAAAAGAAAAAAGAAAAGAAAAGTTGTTTATTTTGTGGAGTGGGAATTGAGGAATCTTTCTCGATTTACTAAGAGGGGTTGGTGAAAGAGCGAGAGGAGACGAGAACTATAGAGATATGGGCAATGAAATCTAAAGGGTCTCGTTATGATGCCCAAGCTATACCACCTCCATGGATAAACGAAAAATGTGGAGATTAGCCAATAGACTGATGGACCATCAAGTCAAACATATCATATTAGCTAGCTTACTTGATTATTATGTTAATTTGTGCTGGAGAGAAAAAGAAACGATCAGAGGGCAACAAACGAGAGTGAGAGAGGAAGTTGAAAAGAGTAGATATGTGGAGTCTCATGTTCCTTTGGTTGACAGTATCCATGTAGTTTATTTAACATTTTTATGCAGAGGCCGAACTGTCAAATTCTTCAATTTCCAGTTAGGCCGTCAAAGGTGCCAACTAGTTCAATCATTCCTAATCTGCATAATTAAATTGATAAATCATTCCTAATCTACAGTGTTTGCCAGCAGACCACCTAATTATATGGTATTCATTATATCTGCCTGCAATTATTGTTAGAGAAGGTTGTATTGAATTTACTCAGCACCCACAGTCTTGCATTGGGAACGTGTGGATGTATTTTATCATCTAAAAGACTTACATTAGCTGTAGCAATTACTGATTGAAAATCCAGAATTCATACATATGATTAAATATGATCTAGCACAGTTTCTTTAAGTTCAACAATTCTCTGTATTTATTCTTAACTATGACATCTTGGAGGTAAGATGATGAAAGTATGAAAAGAAATAACATCTGATAACATGAGATGGAATTATATAACTGTACCCAAAAACTCTCATTTTTTATGGCTGATTTTATTCACATTCCCTATGCTAAGTGATCCATAGATTGAAGTGACATAAAGGGCAGTCTCATACATGAAGCTCCTGTCAATGTGGGGTCCTGGAGAAGTGTCAGATCACACTAGGTCTATTGTACGTAGTTTTACCTTTTATTACAAGAGTCTGTTTCTATGACTCGAACCCCAGACCACAAGGTCACGTGATAGTAACTTTACTATTGCATCAAGGCTCCCCTTTATAGATTGAAGTGACATGTTTAACTTTATTACTATTAAGACTTAAGGAGATGATTCATGAGTGAGAAATGGGGATGATCATTGAATTGATAGTTATGTGAGCTCATAACTAAAAATGGAATATCCTCTCTAGTGTAATAAAATACCAGATCCTCTTGATCAAGCTTGGGCTCGGGTTTATAAGAGCTTATTTTGTTAGTTTAGGATGATAAATAAATATGCTTAACCACTCTTTATGGCTTGATGAAAATGAAAAGCATAAAATATAGGCTAATTCGGCTTGTTAGGTATTTGGCAATAAATTTCATAAAAGTGTTCTTTGAAAAGCTTATTAATAGTGCTCATGAAGAAGCTTATTTATCGGCTCATTGTTCCCTGGATAGATGTGTGGTAATCATTCTATTTGTAAATTATCTAGTTGTGTACTAATTATATTTATGTGCTTGTTCTAATGTTAAATTGAAAGCATGCATTTTATGAATTTAATGTTCTGTTATGGTTTTAAGGTGTTTTAAATATTTTATTTGTACACATTAGCCTTGTTAAATGTGGTAGGTGCTTCACCACCCCAGAGCTCTTGCATTGCTTGCCAAAGAAAACCAGCATTGTTTGGTGTACAAAAAAAAATCAATTGAAAGAATTTGAGGAGGAACTTGTTAAAAACAGGTATCAAAAGCATTACACCTTGCTTTTCTAAGAGAGTCATAGGTCTATGATGCCCACTCAAATCCTATAGATTGAGTCAACCCAGCCATCAACTCCAATCAGAAAAATGCGCTACTCTTTTGGCTTGGGTGCCCAGCCTGATGTGTTTCTAAGCATGCTACTCAAGGTTGAGGCTTCTAGTCTGAGGCTAAGCACCAATGTGTTGGTTTCATGCTGTGCTGACTCTTAGAATTCACTATAAATCACTTGTTCACTATCATAATTGCTCCTTGGAATTTATAACTAAGATTGATGAGAAACAAAAGGAATAAGGTTATGCAGCTGCAAGAGGGAATGAAAATTGAAACTGTCAGGGACTACATCACATATTTGAGCCCGAAATAGAATATATAATTTGATTGATAAAATAAAATTCATCAAGCTTTTAAAACAATACACCTTTTGCTTCATACTAGTAATGTAGATTTACATAGTGCTCAATGGAGAAGCGACCTCCTATAGTTGGAAAACACAGACATGCAGAGATAAAGTTCATGGTATGAACTGTTGGTTTTCTAAAAGCAAGTCTATTGAACAATAGGTATGGTGGGCCATAACATTTGAGCATAAAGGAATTAATTAGTTTAAAATACTTTATTTTTGTACATTTTACTAATTGTGGATACTGGTTGGCATCTCAGGTGATTGTTGGGCCTTCTCAGCTACCGGTGCGATTGAAGGAATAAACAAGATTGTCACTGGCTCTTTGGTCAGTCTATCAGAACAGGAGTTATGTGATTGTGATCAAAGTTACAATAATGGTTGCAATGGTGGTCTCATGGACTATGCTTTCAAGTGGGTGATTCAAAATCATGGAATTGATACAGAGGATGATTACCCTTATCAAGCTAAGCAAAAAACCTGCTTAAAGAACAAGGTACTATGAAACAGAGTCTACCTGTTATTTGTGTTGTCACACCATTGGCAATTCTTCCATCAGCCGCTACTTCTCTTTTTGTACAGCTAAAGCGTCGGGTTGTAACAATTGATGGCTTCAAAGATATTACTCCAAATAATGAGAAGTTGTTGCTTCAAGCTGTTGCTCAACAACCTGTTAGCGTTGGAATTTGTGGAAGTGCGAGATCATTCCAACTATATTCAAAGGTCTGCAGCATGCTTAAATATAAATATTTTTTTTTCTTTTGAGGTTGTTATTTAATGTTGTTGGCTTATGTCCATCTTTTTCATTCATAGGGGATCTTTACTGGCCCGTGCTCAACTGCACTGGATCACGCTGTACTGATTGTAGGATATGGTTCAGAAAATGGAGTAGATTATTGGATCGTGAAAAATTCTTGGGGGGAAAGCTGGGGAATGAATGGCTACATTCACATGCTTCGTAACAGTAATGATTCTTATGGCGTGTGTGGGATTAATATGCTAGCCTCCTTTCCAACAAAAACTTCTCCAAATCCTCCTCCTTCACCACCTCCAAGTCCAACTAAGTGCAGTGCGCTAACCTATTGCCCAGCGGGAAGCACATGCTGTTGTAATTGGCGGATATTGGGGCTGTGTCTTTCATGGAGTTGTTGTGACGTTGAGAATGCAGTCTGCTGCAAAGATGACCGTTTTTGCTGCCCATCTGATTATCCTATCTGTGATACCAGTGGGGCGCAGTGTTTGAAGGTCAACCCTCTCTTTTATTGCTCTTCAATTGTTGTTCCTTGGAAAGGCAGTTCATATACTGAACAGTTTCTTTTTCACACCTGATCTTTTCCTTTGTGCCTTCGTAACTATTCAAACTTTTTGTATGATTATCATTTTATTTAGTTATCTTATTTTATTTGATCTTTGTTTAATGTGTCCTTGCTGAATCATTCGTCCATGCAGCGAACTGGAAATATAACTGCTATAAGAGCCACTGAAAGGAAAGCCTCTTTCACTAAGTTGGAATCTTGGAAAGACTTGATTGAGGCATGGGATCCTTAACAAGCTGGACTTTTGCCGGTGAGGGAAATATTTAGCAAATTTCATACTTGATGTAGGTTTCCTTCAAGTTAATTGTGATCCTTTTGCACATTGATGAGGCTGCAAAAGCAGAACCAGACTTCCAACAAAACATTATGTTATGTTTAGTGATGGAACCTTGAGAGACGCCACATAATGATTCCTTGATTGGTACTGCAATATAATACTGTATGAATATCAAGGTTTACTGTTTCATAATATATGGTTGTGAGAGAGTCACTTCTGGAGATGCTGTACCAAAGGAACTTCACTTGATTGTTGTACTAAACATATGAAAAAACGAGAGTATATTTTACATGTAATTCTATTTATGTGAACAGGTAATTTCTGGTTAGTTTAAAATATTCAACTTTAAGATATCTCCTTAAAGTTTTGCATATTATTAGATTCATGATTTATCTTCATATTAATCTCTGTCTTGCATTATGAATCATTCAGTAATAAATGCTTTGCTTTGCGCTCGCCTGTAATGACTAATCTCGTCATTTGAG
Organism: Alpinia galanga; assembly: GCA_037177395.1. Lineage (NCBI taxonomy): Eukaryota > Viridiplantae > Streptophyta > Magnoliopsida > Zingiberales > Zingiberaceae > Alpinia > Alpinia galanga. Next base: position 6,030 of record JBAMHZ010427833.1, on the reverse strand, counting down.
TGAGCTAGCTTCATGGTTTATGTTCATTTGGAAATTCATTTGAATTTCTTAAGAAATAATTCTTGGCCTTGAGCTGCTACAAACACATCTTCATTCAGTGTTAAGTTGTGGTAGATGCAAATTGCCAAGACATCGCACGAAGCAAGGGAGGAATCACCTTAAACTTCTACGCAAATTTCAAGTAACTGATACCTTGGAGAATGGAAGCTCAAGAGCAAAAGAAAGGTAAACTCTCAATCTTGAGAATTGATTTGGTTCATAAAAAAGGGGCAGAACAAACTTAATAAAAACTTATTTGTGCTTTTTAAAATAAATACAAAGTCTATTAGATGAATCAATTTGAATGTGTATATTTATCTCATTAAAAATGCATATTCAACTTGTTAATGCTCACGAACAAAAATTATTAATTATTTATAAATAATATTCATGAATAATAATAAAATTTATAAATCATATTCATCAATACACTTTTTATCAAATTTGAAAATAAATAAATAAATAAAATTCTTAAAACAAACAAACATACTTATAATATTATAATAGCTTCCTTCATTAACTAAAAAATATAAAAATTTAACAAAATTAAACAAACTCGAAATGAAGATAATATCTAAACAAATCAAGTTTAAACAAATTTAATTCAAATTCAAGCTCGTAAAAAAAAAAGAAGTGAAATTTAAACTACTTAGGTTCAACTACTTGATCAAACAAAAAATTTAGCTTACTTGCGTCATTTATGACCCTAAAACCTTGTACTGCTTAAAAGATTAGTCTAGACATGGAGCCTTCAAGATGAACAACTTCCTAACAATCGTTGATCTTTTATTCTTTTTTTTTCAAGAACCATGTATCGGTAAAGAAGTTTTTATTTTTTTAGAAAAAAATTTAAACATGGTGTTCGCTAGGCTCTCAAATTGCAGTCAACAATTAAGACGTCAACCAACATTGCTCAATTCAAACAATACAGTCACAACACATCTATCGTCTTCAAACCTCGTAATCGTACTGATTGCATTGCTTCAATTGGTTCTTCGATCTTATTGATAGCCACCATCTTTATTATTCAGGTTGCTTTTGCCAGCAGCATTACCTCAAATACATCTGTCATCTACAATCAAGATAGTAAATACTTGGGCACTTGTGTAACATTAATAATTCCAATCGATAGTTTAGTATGCTTTACAATTGCATACCAGTGATCAATCAAGGATGACTGCGGTAGGACTTTGTACGGGTTTAATATACCACTTGGATCAAGCAACTTCTTGATACTACCCATCAAGTGCACCTAGTATAAGATATAAGAAACCACATAAGATTCTCAAGTCGCTCGAGATGCTCGTTCACAGAACGAAATCTTTATAGCTTATATGGCTAGTTATTTCATCTGCTTTATTGCTGCAAAGGAAAAATTACATATATATATCCTTAGAAATATGCCATTTTTCATATTTGCCATTTCAATATTTAATTTGACAAACATATCATTCCAAGATTTAAAATCAATATCTTAAGCATATGTAGTCGGATAGACTTTTGTGATATCATGATTTATCTCGAGTACAATATCCAAGAAACAACCTATGGCAATCAAGCAGTGAAAGTATAACATGGAAACAAACATATTGTTTATGAACTTATTAGGGCAAAAGAAACCTATAAATTATCTTTGTTTGAGCCTTGGTCTATTTTGTTTGAGAAAATAGAAGAATTAATAACAATTTCACAACAGGAATGGGAAAGTCACGCAAAGTAAAAGGGTATAGATTAAAAAGGACTTTTCAATTTACTATTGCAGCACAGTGTTGGTTCATGTAAGTTGAAAAGCTACATACAGTCTCAGGAGACTTGCTGTAATGTATTTTATCTGCTTTCATCAGTCCCAAACCATGCTCTGCACTAATGCTTCCTTTGTGTTTTGCGGTCCACTCATAGACAAATGGTTCGATTTGAGCAAGAAGCTGCAATATTTAATTAAACTAATCCATATAGCGAATAACAATTGGCTTAGCATAAAAAAATGTCAGAGGCAAAGCTGTAATACATCACTGTCATATCGAGCTGTCATAATATTCAAGTGCAGATTGCCATCCCCAAGGTGGCCGTATCCAATAACTGTAGCAGCCTTGCCTGGACGTCACCAAGGATTTACTATGCGTCACGAACTCTTTGTATAATAAAACTAAATGCGCTTATGAGACAAGAGCATGAGCAATATGAAAATGAAAGCTTCGCAAAATAGTTCAATTTATTATTACGAAGTAGGAGTTCGGATAAATACCAAGCCTGGTACGCATTTCTTCAACGATGCCATAAAGGTCATTAATTGGTAATGATAAATCATATTTGTAAACAGCTCCTAGTTTAATTGTTGCTTCTGATACACTCTACAACACATGAAGCCAGAGTCGAATATGATATATTAGAATTTATTGTGAACCTGAGAATTTAATTGTAGCATATCAACAAGGAGTTACTCTGAAACTTTGAAAACATTAGGTGCTAGCTAATTATTTTTAGATGGTAGTCGGCATAAAGGCTGTGAAGTTTTTTCATTTTACACTATGGCATATCATGTAGGCCCTAAATAACACCACTGTAATAGGAAGGCCCCAAACGATGTGGTAACATAGTCACATGCTAATGCTGCAAGTAGAAAAAACAGTATGAAAAATTAACTAAATATTTCATAGAATGGTTGCCATATAAACCAAATTTGGGAAAATCAACAGAACTTTCTTGTAGAAATACAAAAAATATTCTTGAGGGAAGTCATCATTTTTGGCAAACTTATTTATTTCTAGAAAATGTGTAACCAGCTGGAGACCATTATAATTAGTTGAGACTAATATGGATTATAAGTAACTAATATTAGGCTGAGGTACATACAGAAGGATGTTGTTTTTTCTTCATTTTGCAATACGACCTTAGCTGTTCTCAGAAAGAGAAATAGCGACCTCAAGTAGAAACCCAAATAGCACTAGTATGATGTGTCATGGCAAAGTTACAAGTATAGGAACAATCATGCCAAATTAACTAAGCATTTCATAGAATGATTGCCTATAACCCTAATTTGGAGAAAAAAAATTCAACCAACTTTTCTCATAAATGAACAAAATAAATAAATTTTAGAGAAGCTAATGTTGTGACATAAACTCATTCACTTACAGAAAGATGGGTGTAAAACCAGCTGGAGACCATTATCATTATTTGAGACTAACATTGATTACAAGTAACTAATATTAGCTGAGGTACATGGATGTTTAATTGTCATTCAGCACTGCTGAGAGAAGTAATCATAAACAAACAGAGAATCAAATTAATTTCCATGATTTACAACAGAGTTTTCTTTGATAATTTCCCTGATTATAGTAAATCAAAAGCACTAATTAATGGGTATATTTTTTTAACAGAAACAATATTACCAGGAAAATGGTTGACGAAAATTCTCATCCATGCATGGTTCCCATTACCCACGTGTTAGAAAGAAAAAACAGACAAACAAGTATCAAAATATTAAACCTCGCGAACTCGCCAAAATGATGCCGATTGATTAATATCTTGAGCTATTACACCATCTAATATGAGGCCTTCTTCCATAGATTGTAACAGAAAAGCTTCAAGTTTCATTCTGCATGTTATCACCATAATGAAGATGCCAACTTAACACAATTGGAATAAAAGAAATGGAGATTAATATGCAACTTCTTCATGGAAATGATAACAAGTACAAAGTGCTCATAGTGTTAAGAGCTAATTTTGACAAAACTAATTGAAGACATATTACTTGGCATCTCAGATATTATTGTGAGACAGGATCTTTAAGTCGAAGATACAAACCAAATCTTGAAATGAAAAACAAAAGCATATTTGATCTTTATCACTCCAGAACCATATGGCTTGTCTTTGAACGTGGAACTTTCTTAATTTTCTGATTCTAGGAAATGCAAAGGTGGGAAATAGGTTACTATAAAGTTAAAAAAAGTTGTTCTAGCTACGTGTTCCTCTGAACTTACTCATCACCAAAATGTTCCAAGTAGAAGCTAACAGAATATCAGAACAATAAACCAGAAATGGTCATATGTTAAGTAAAAAAGACAGATCAACAATATGAAGGTAAGGCAATTGGAATTGTAAATATGGAGTATATATTCAGCTTACTTATCATGTGATTCATCACTACCAGTTGTCTCAATAAGAATATAGAAGTTGTACAATGAAGCAGGTAATGGACTGCGAACTCCATCCAAGTGAGACAGAACCTTCAGTCACAATATGATAGTATGAGTATCACAAACTACTAAATGAAAAGAATACGTTAGATTACTTATTGAGAGATAAATAAACAACTGCATCAGTAATATTTGATATAGAGCTTACCCATAAGAAGTTATAAGGCAACCAATAATTATCCAAGCAAAAGTAGTTAAACAATCGGGTAGAATACCAAGAAAGAAGCCAACAGACTCAAACCCCAACATATGACTTGCACAGAAACAAAATGGAAAACTTGCAGATGGTAAAGAGTATAATGAGTGAATATAGAGCTTACCCATGAACCTTGTTGGCCTCAATTATCATCTCATATGACTTGCAGATGGTAAAGAGTATAATGAGTGAATATTTCCCAAAAATATTTCATTTTTTTGTGAATCCAATGACCTAATTTGCTTTCTACATTTTTGAGGGCAAAAGCAATACCTATTGAAACCTGAGGGGGTCTCAACTCTTGAACATCCAGTTGAACCCTTTTTTGTCAACGAGTTTTAAATATTTATTTAAGATTGCTATCTTTTGCACTAAATGCCCCGCAAAAGAAATATTTTCTTGATTGAAAACAAAAACTTGATGCATGCAGCACTGATGGGCCAGAAATGGGCCAGCAAATTGCTGAAATGATGAATCATAAATGTGTATAAAAAAATTAGATACCAACTTACCAAATCCATTGAATGGCTATCCATAAATTCAAATGCTGAAAGAACCTCACCAAGTGCCCTCTTTGCTCCCAATAATAATTTCTGAAAGGTGAAATATCTCAACGTGACAAGTTTTGTCAATGGATGATCAAGTAAAACAATCATGAATATAAAATATTAATCATGATTAAAAGGTTCCCTTTAATAAAGCTACACTGCCTTTCTACTACAGTGTAACAGCACATGTAAATGAATCTTCTTTGACTTTAATATCGATGGCATTTGTGCCCAACATCAGAAATAACTTAGGAGCTTTGGACTGTTACAGGAAGCCGTGTTGACAAATTAATGTCAGGATAGATTGACAATCTAATTACAACAAAACAACAAGTTGTGCCAGTCTCGACTAGGAATCAAGTACAGAATAACCAACTATTACCAATTGTTATATCATGGCATATGTATACTCATAGAGAAACAAAACAGGAAAATGGAAAAGATCAGTACCTGACAACACATGTAGTTTTTGCAAGCAAGAAACACAGCATTTGTCATTTATCATGTCTTTTTCTACTTAATAATTGATCATGACATATGTACACTCACATAGAAACAAAATGGAAAACTTTTAGCACCTGACAACTTATGAAGTCTTTGCAAGCAAGAAATGCAATATTTGTCGAAGTTAGCTTAGGAGGTGTAAGAATTGAAACTTTGGTGACAATTCCAAGAGTACCTTCACTTCCTGACTCAGTAGCCGAAATCATTAATACACTATTGTCTAACATCAAGAAGCAAGATCTCCTAAACTTTATTTATGTCAATGATTACCAATAAACAAGTGTTTCAAGTCATAGCCAGTGTTGTCCTTGCGTAAAGTGCCAAGCATGTCAAGAACAGTTCCATTAGCTAATACAGCCTCAATTCCTGAAAAAGGAAACATGTTTAAGGCAGAATCAAACACCAATTAAGGGATTAACAGGTTTAACCTTTTGAGAAGTTATATTCACTTGAGAATCTGTTGATTTATATATATATATATATATCATGCGCACCGCTTTCCTGTGCGCCCATGCGCGAAACGAGAAATGCACAATAAATGAAAATG